>CM038596.1:7340926-7361343 GCA_021533255.1 Ceriops tagal
CGAAACTCTACGAATCTAAAACTCTGTGAATCAAAAACTCTGCGAATCAAAAAATCTGTGTATCAAAAACACTAAAAATCAGAAACTTTGCGAATTCAAAACTCTGTGAATTAGAAATTCTGCAAATCAAAAACTCTGCAAATCAAAAACTCTGCAAATCAGAAACTCTGTGAATCTGAAACTCTACGAATCAAAAACTCTGCGAATCAGAAATACTGCGAATCACAAACTCTACGAATCAGAAACACTGGGAATTAGAAACTTTGTGAATCTGAAATTCTGTGAATAAAAAATTCTGCGAATCAAAAACACTACAAATTAAAAAATTCGTGAATCAGAAATTTTGGGAATCAGAAACTTTGCGAATCCAAAATTCTGTGAATCAGAAATTCTTCAAATTAAAAACTCTGCGATTAGAAACTCTTGGAATTCGAAACTCTGCGATTCCGAAACACTGCAAATCCATAACTCTGCGAATCAGAAACTCTGCTAATCAGAAACTCGGCAAATCTGAAACTTTGTAAAACCAAAACTTTGCGAAGTCAAAACTCTGCGAATCAAGAACTCTTCGAATTAGAAATTCTGCGAATTAGAAACACATTGGATCAGAAATGCTGCGAATCAGAAATTCTGGGAATCTAAAACTCTGTAATTTAGAAACACGGCGAATTAGAAACTCTGCGAAGCCAAAACTCTGTGAATCAGAAATTTTACGAATCAAAAAATCTGTGATTTAGAAACTCTGCGAATCAGAAACTATGAGAATCCGAAAATCTGCGAATTAGAATATCTGCAAATTAGAAACTCTGCGAATTAGAAACTCTACGAATTCAAAACTCTACAATTCAAAAACTCTGCGAATTAGAAACTCTATAAATCTTTGTGAATCAAAAACTCTGGGAATCTGAAACTCTGCGAATTAGAAACACTGCGAATCAAAAATTCTGAGAATCAAAAACTCTACCAATTAGAAACTCTGCGAATTAGAAACTCTACGAAACCAAAACTCTGCGAATCAGAAACTCTGCGATCCGAAACTCTATGAATTAGAAATTCTGCGAATCAGAAACTTTAGGAATCTATGCATATCAGAAATTCTGCGAATCCAAAATTTTACAAATTAGAAACACTGCGAATCAGAAACTCTGCATATCAGAAATTCTGCAAATCAAAAACTCTGCGAATCAGAAATTGTGTGAATCCAAAACTTTGCGAATCATAAACACTGCGAATCAGAAACTCTGCGAATTAGAAACTCTACGAATTCGAAACTCTACAAATCTAAAACTTTGTGAATCAAAAATGCTACGAATCAGAAACACTGTGAATCACAAACTCTGCGAATCAGAAACACTGGGAATCAGAAACTTTGTGAATTAAAAACTCTGTGAATCAAAAACTCTGCGAATCAAAAACACTACAAATTAAAAAATATGGGAATCAGAAACTCTGTGAATCCGAAATTTTGTGAATCAGAAATACTTCAAATCAAAAACTTTACGATCAGAAACTCTTGGAATTCGAAACTCTGCGAATCCGAAACACTGTGAATCAGAGACTCTGCGAATCCGCAACTCTGTGAATCAGAAACTCTGTGAATCTTTGCAAATTAGAAACTCTGGCAATCTGAAACTCTTCGAATCAGAAACACTGCGAATCAGAAATTCTGGGAATTAGAAACCCTAAAATTAGAAACTCTGGGAATCAAAAACTCTGCGAATTAGAAACTTTGCAAATCAGAAACTTTAAGAATCAGATCTCTGCTAATCAGAAATTCGGCAAATCTGAAACTCTGCGAAACCAAAATTCTGCGAAACCAAAATTCTGCGAATCAGAAATTCTACTAATCAGAAACTCTGCAAATTCGAAACTCTGCGAATCTGAAACTCTGTGAATTAAAAACTCTGCGAATCAAAAACATTACGAATTAAAAAATCTGCGAATCAGAAATTCTGCAAATCAGAAACTTTGTGAATTCGAAACTCCGAAAATCAGAAATTGTGCGAATCCGAAACTCTGCGAAACATAAACTGCGAATCTGAAACTCTGTGAATCAAAAACGCTGTGAATCAGAAACACTACGAATAAGAAAATCTACGAATCAGAAACTTTGCAAATCAGAAACACTACGAATAAGAAAATCTACGAATCAGAAACTTTGCAAATCAGAAACACTAGGAATTAGAAACTCTGCGAATCCGAAACTCTATGAATTAGAAATTTTGCAAATCAAAAAATCTGCGAATCAGAAACTCTGTTAATCCGAAACTCTGTGAATCAAAAATTTTGCAAATCAAAAACTCTGCGAATCTGAAACTCTTGGAATCTGACACTTTGCAAATTAGAATCACTGCGAATCAGAAACTCTGTGAATCAGAAACTCTACGAATCTAAAATGCTACGATTTACAAACTTTGCGAATCAGAAACTTTGTGAATCTTTGCGAATTAGAAAATCTGGGAACCTGAAACTCTGCGAATTAGAAACACTGAATGTGGAACTACGAATCCGGAACTACGCGATTAAGAATCCGGAACAACGTGAATGTGGAACTCTACGAATCCGGAACTACGCGAATCCACGTGAATCTAGAACTCTATGAATCCGGAAAAACGTGAATCCGAAACTTTGCGAAAGAGGAACTATGCGAATCTGGAACACCGCGAATCCCGAACTATACAAATCCACACGAATCCGGAACTTTACAAATCCTAGCGAATACAGAACTCTGTGAAACGGGAATTACATGAATCCTAGCGAATCCGGAACTACGCGAATCCAAAACTCTGTGAATCAGGAACCACGCAAATCCAAAACTCTACGAATCTGGAACTTTGCGAATCTAGAACAACACGAATTCGGAACTTTGCAAAACTGGAACTACGTAAATCCATGTGAATCTGGAATTCTATGAATTTGGAACAACTTGAATCCAGAACTCTGCGAAGCCGGAACAACACGAATCGATAACTCTGTGAAACCGAAAAAACATGAATCCACGTGAATTCGGAACAACGTGAATCCGAAAATCTACCAAATGGGAACTACGTGAGTCCATATGAATCCAGAACTGTGCGAATCCGGAACTACATGAATCCACGTCAATCTGGAACTATGCGAATCCAGAATTTTGCGAAATCGGAACAAGGCGAATCTAGATCTCTGCGAAATCGGAACTAGATGATTCCACGTTACTCTGGAACTTTACGAATCCGGAACAACGTGAATTAAGAACTTTGCAAAACGGGAACTACGCAAATTTGGAACTTTGCGAATCTTGAACTTTGCGAACCAATGTGTATCCAAAACTCTGCGAATCCAGAACTAAGCGAATCCGGAACTCTATGAAATTAGAACCACGCAAATACATGTGAATCCGGAACTCTGCGAATACATAACTACGCGAATCTGGAACTCTGCAAAACCGGAACAACACAAATCCGTAACTCTACCAATCCATAACTACGCGAATCCGGAACTCTGCGAAACCGGAACTACGCGAATCCACATGAATCCGGAACTCTGTGAATCTGGAACAACGCGAATCCAGAACTCTGTGAGACCGGAACAACACGAATCTGGAACTCTGCGAAATCGGAACTACATAAATCCGCGTGAATTCAGAACTCTACGAATCTGGAACAACGTGAATCCGGAACTTTACAAAATAGAAACTACGGGAATCCACGTGAATCTAGAACTCTGCGAATTCGGAACTACGCGAATTTGAAACTCTGCGACTCCGGAACTACATGAATCCAAAACTCTGCGAATCTAGAACTAAGCGAATCCACGTGAATCCGAAATTCTACGAATCTGGAACTACACAAATCCGGAACACTACAAAATTGGAACAATGAGAATCTGGAACTCTGCGGAACTGGAACTACACGAATCTACATGAATCTGGAACTCTATGAATCCGAAACAATATGAAGCCACGTGAATCTGGAACTACGTGAATCTAGAACTTTGCGAATCCGAAACTACGGGAACCCGCGCGAATTCAGAATTCTGCAAATCCGGAAGTACACAAATTTGGAACTCTGCGTATTCGGAACTACGCGAACCTGGGTGAATTTAGAACTCTACGAATTTGAAATTACGCGAATCCGGGACTATGCAAATCCAGAACTCTGCGAATCTGGAACTAAGCGAATCCACATGAATCCGAAACTCTGCGAAACGGGAACTACGCGAATCTGGAAAACTGAGAATCTAGAACTACGCGAATTTGGAACTCTACGAATCCAGAACTACATGAATCCGGAACTCTGTGAAATCGAAACTATGCGGATCTGGAACTCTGCGAAATCGAAACTACACGATCCACATGAATCCAAAACTCTATGAATCTAGAACAACGCAAATCTGGAACTTTGTGAAACTGGAACTACGCGAATCATGAACTCTGCAAATCAGGAACTACACGAATCCGAAACTCTGCAAATTCAGAACTACGCGAATCCGAAACTCTGGGAAACCGAAACTACTTGAATCCAGAACTTTGTGAGTTCAAAACTATGCGAATCCAGAACTGTGCAAATCCAGAACTACAGGAATCCAGAACTCTGCAAAACCTGATCTACACAAATCCATGCGAATTCGAAACTTTGCGAATCCGAAACTACGCGAATGTAGAACTTTGCGAATCCGGAACTTCGTGAATCCGCGCGACTCCAGAACTCTGCGAATCCGGAATGACTCGAATCCGTGCGAATTCGGAACTCTGCGAATAAAGAATTACGCGAATTTGGAATTATGCGAATCCAGAACTCTGCGAAACCGAAACTACGCGAATCTACGTGAATCTGAAACAACGTGAATCTGGAACTCTGCGAATCTGGAACTACGCGAATCCATAACTCTACAAATCCGGAACAACGTGAATACAAAACTTTGCGAAACGGGAACTATGCGAAAACTAGCAAATCCGGAACTCTGCGAATCTGAAACTACGAGAATCCACGTGAATCTGGCACTCTGCGAATCCGGAACTACGCGAATTCACGCGAATCCGAAACTCTATGAATCAGGAACGACGTGAATCCAGAACTCTGCGAATCCGGAATATGGGAATCCGGAACTCTGCGAATCCGAAACTACGCGAATCCAAAACTCTGCGAAACCGTAACTACGCAAATCCATGTGAATTTGGATTTCTGTGAATCTTGAACAACGCGAATTTGGAACTCTGCGAAGCCAGAACAACGCGAATCAGTAACTCTGCGAAACCGAAAAAACACGAATCCACGTGAATTCGGAACTCTACGAATCTGGAACAAAGTGAATCCAGAAATCTACCAAATGGGAACTATGTGAGTCCACACGAATCTGGAACTGTTCGAATCCGGAACTACACGAATCCACGTGAATCCGGAACTATGCGAATCTAGAACTTTGCGAAATCGAAACAAGGGGAATCTGGATCTCTGCGAAACCGGAACTACACAAATCCATATGACTCTGGAACTCTACGAATCCGGAACAACGTGAATCAAGAACTCTGCAAAATGGGAACGACGCGAATTTAGAACTCTGCGAATCCTGAACTTTGCGAATCCACGCGTATCCAAAACTCTGCGAATCCGGAACTACGCAAATCTGGAACTCTGTGAAACTAGAACTACGCGAATCCACATGAATCCGGATCTCTGCGAATCCATAACTGCGCAAATTGGAACTCTGCAAAACCAGAATAACGCAAATCCATAACTCTTCCAATCCGAAACTACGCGAATCCAGAATTCTGCAAAACCGGAACTACGTGAATCCACATGTATCCGGAACTCTGTGAATCTGGAACAACGCGAATCCGGAACTTTGTGAAATCGGAACAACATGAATCTGAAACTCTGCGAAACCGAAACTACACGAATCCACATGAATCCGGAACTCTGCAAAACGGGAATCCATGTGAATCCGAAACTCTATGAATCCATAACTACGTGAATCTGGAACTTTGCACAACGCAAATTCGGAACTTTGCCAATTCGAAACTACGCGAATCCAAAACTCTGCGAAACCAGAACAACGCGAATCTGAAACTCTATGACACCGAAACTACACGAATCCACGTGAATCCAGAACTCTACAAATCCAGAATTACGTGAATTTGGAACTCTATGAATTCGAAATGACATGAATCTGGAACTCTACGAATCCAGAATTACGTGAATCTGGAACTTTGCGAAACTGAAATTACGGGAATTTGGAACTATGCCCATCTGGAACTACGCAAATCTGGAACTCTGCAAATCAGGAACCACGCGAATTTTGTACTCTACAAATCCAGAACTACGCGAATCCAGAACTATGCTAATCCGGAACTCTGCGAAACTGAAACAAAGAGAATCCGAAACTACACGAATTCAGAACTCTGCGAAATAGAAACAACGCGAATTTGAAACTACGGGAATCCGGAACTCTGCGAAACCGTATTTACACAAATCCACGTGAATTCGGAACAACGCAAATCTGGAATTCTGCGAATCTGGAACTACATGAATCCACATGAATCAAGAACTTTGCGAATCCAAAACTACTTGAATCCAGAACTCTGCGAAACCAGAACTACGTGAATCCACATGAATTTGGAATTATGTGAATCTGGAACAACGCGAATTCGGAACTTTGCGAAGCCAGAACAACACGAATCAGGAACACTACGAAATCGAAAAAATACAAATCCACGTGAATTCGGAACTCTACGAATTCGGAGTAATGTGAATCCGGAACTCTGCCAAGTGGGAACTACGTGAGTCCACGCGAATTTGGAACTTTGTGAATCCGAACTATGCGAATCCATGTGAATTTGAACTATATGAATCCAGAACTTTGCGAAACCGGAACAACGCGAATCTAGATCTCTGCGAAATCGGAACTACACGAATCCACGTGACGCTGGAACTCTATGAATCCAAAACAACGTGAATCTAGAACTCTGCAAAATGGGAACTACGCGAATCTGGAACTCTACGAATCCTGAACTATGCGAATCTACGCGAATTCGAAACTATGCGAATCCGAAACTTTGAAACCAGAACTACGCGAATCCACGTGAATCCAGAACTCTACGAATCCATAATTACACAAATCTAGAACTCTATGAAACCCGAACAACGTAAATCCGAAACTACGCAAATCTGGAACTCTGCAAAATCGGAACTATGTGAATCCACAGGAATTTTGAACTCTGTGAATCCGGAACAACGTGAATCTGGAACTCTGCGAAACTGGAATAACATGAATCTGGATGAAGTTCCCGACTTCTCCCTAGGATCTACTAGTTTGTGATACTAAGAGGAGGGGTGAATCAGTATCACCACAATTCGCAATTTGCAGGCAAGTGAATAACTTCAACCTCTTCTTAAAAGCGAACTCTTTCTCAGACTCGACTAAGGTAGATCTGTTGCTACCTACTAATCACAATAGTCTCCAAAGTCACCTTTCAGACACGTTGCCTAATAGACAATTCGGATGTTCTTGTTTAGGTCTTCGTTAGGTTATGGGTTGGCTTATACTTTAGCTGCGTTCACAACTCAATTCAAAACACAGAACGTAAAGCAAATTAAAGACACACGAGATTTATGTGGTTCTATCAACGTGACGTACATCCACGGTGGTAGGGACTCTCCCTTACTGAGACTATCCACTATACTTGAGAATTCCGGTTACAATGGATGTCTTAATCCTCTGCTCCTTTCACTATTGCAATTACTAAGCAAGTACAATACAAAGAGTGTCACTTACTGTGTCTACCCTTCTTCTAGCTTGTCTCGCCTCTGTTGAATTGAAAGGTTGCTCCACTGCTGCTTAGAAGTTCATCGCAACACTCTCTAACCTCTCGTGAAGAAATCTAGAAATACATTGAGTTCTTTCCGATGCTTCGCTGAATTCCTTCTCTAGGTTGTCTCACACAGCTCCTGCTTTCATCGTCTCTCGGTCTCACCCGTCTCCTTGTCTTACGCCGTCGCACGTTCTGGTCTCATGTCGACTCACGTTCTAGTCTCACGCTGTTGCACGTTTTGGTCTCACGCCGTCCACCCCGATTTTGGCCGTATCGGGTTTTTCTCTCCTTCCCCTGTTTGGCCGTTGGGTTTCTCTCTCCTTCCATTGGTGGTGTGTTTTGCCGTACTTACTTGGTTGGCTGAATAGGGTTCTGCCGTTCACACCCTTTTTCGTGTAGGTTGTTTGGCCGTGTCTCCTTTCCTTTGCCGACCCCCTGTTTTTGGCTGTCTTTCGTTTTCTCTCTTTTTACCATCTAGCTGTTCACTCTTCTTTGGTCGTTCACCTCTGTTCTACCATCCAGCCGTCTCTGATTTTGGCCGTGTTTTCTTTTTCTCTCCTTCCCATCAACTCCGATTTGGCTGCGTTTTCTTTTTCTCACGTTCCCATCGCCTTCCTGTCGACTCTGATTTGGCCGTGTTTTCTTTTCTTTCCTTCCCGTCGGCTCTGATTTGGCTGTTCTTGTGTTTCCGCCGATTGTCTATTTTCTCTCTCTTCCAATGGTTGTCTCAATTTTTCTCTCTTTCTCTCATGTTCTGCCGACAGTTTCTCTCTCTAGGTTTTGGCCGTCTTCCCTATTTTTCCGTATCGTTCTATCGTCCCCCTCTTTTTTGACCGTTCTTGTGTTTCCGCCGGTTGTCTATTGTCGCCGTTATGCTCTCTTAGTGGTGTACTTGCCGTTTTGATCACTTTTCGGCTGTCTTCTCTTTCTTTCTCTCTCGACGGTGATTTCTTTGTTACCGTCGGTGTATATATTTTGTCCACCACAATTGTCTTCCAGTTTAGGGCTTACTTGCAGCGAATTTACTGTCTTGCCCTTCTATGTGGCTTTACTTTCTTGCAAACTTAAACCAAGTTGACAACAATTACAACCCATACAAGGCTGTGGAAACAACACTAGAACTCTGCGAAACCGGAACTACATGAATCCATGTGAATTTGGAACTCTGCGAATCCAGAATTACGCAATTCTGGAACTCTGCGAAACCGAAACTACAGGAATTCGGAACTCTGCCTATTTGGAACTATGCGAATCTGGAACACTGCAAATCGGGAACCGTGCGAATCCAAAACTTTGCAAATCCGGAACTACACGAATCTGGAACTCTGTGAATCCGGAACTACGTGAATCCAAAACTCTATGAAACTGGAACAACACGAATCCGGAACTCTGCAAAACTAGAACAATGCGAATCTGGGACTACGCAAATTCGGAACTCTGCGAAATCGGATCTACGGGAATCCATGTGAATCCAAAACTCTGTTAATCCGGAACAATGCGAATCTGGAACTCTATGAATCTGGAACAACGCGAATCTGTGCAAATCCAGAACTACGCGAATTTAAAACTGTGCGAATCTAGAACTACGCAAATCCGAAACTCTACAAAATCGGAACTACGCGAATCCACGTGAATCCAGAACTCAGTGAATCCGAAATAATGCGAATCCGCGCGAATCCAGAACTCTATGAATCTAGAACAACGTGAATACGTAACTCTGCGAAAAGGGAACTACGCAAATTCTAGCGAATCCAGAACTTTGCGAATTCGAAACTATGCGAATCCACGTGAATCAAGAACTCTGCGAATTCGGAGCTACGCAAATCTGGAACGCTGCAAAACTGGAACAACGCGAATTTGAAACTTTGCAAAACTGAAACTACACCAATCCACGTGAATCCAGAACAACGTGAATCCAGAATTCTGTGAAATTGGAACAACACGAATCCGGAACTTTGCGAATCTAGAACTACACGAATCAGGAACTCTTCGAAACCGAATCTATGCAAATCCACGTGAATCCAGAATTCTATGAATCTGGAACAATGTAAATTTGTGAAGTTCCCAACTTCACCCTAGGATCTACTAGTCTGTGATACTGAGAGGGGGGGTGAATCAATATCACACCCCTTAAAAAAAAACTCTTATAATTTAAGCCAAAAATGAACTCTTTTCCAGATTCAACTAAGGTAGATCTATTGTTATCTACTGATCACAATAGTCCCTAAAGTTACCTTTCAGACACCTTGCCTATTAGACGAATCGGTTGTTCTTGACTAGGTCTTCTTTTAGGTTATGGGTTTGATGATTCTTTAGATGTGTTCACAACTCAATTCAAAACACAGAATGTAAATTCAAAGTAAGGACATGAGAGATTTACGTGGTTCCGTCAATGTGACGTACTCCACGGTGGTAGAATTTCTTCCTCTATCGAGACAATCCACTATACTTGAGAACACCAGTGTGGTATTCCCTATGATTACAATGGATGTCTTAATCTTCTACTCTTTTCACTATTGCAAATACAAAGCAATCACAATACAAAGAATGTCACTTACTGTGTCTACCCTTCTTCTAGCTTGTGTTGCCTCTGTTTGATTTGAATAGGCTGCTTCATTACCGCTTGGAAGATCACCAAAACACTCTCTAACCTTTCTTGAAGAAATTTGAAAAATTCGTTGAGTTCTCTCAAATGCTTCATCGAATTTCTTCTTTAGGTTGTCTCACACAACTCTTGGTCTTACCGTCTCACGGTCTCACCTATCTCACCATTTCACCCTTTTCTGGTCTCACCAATTTTGGGTCTCACGTTGTGTTCTGATGTCACATGTTTCACCCTTTTTTGGTCTCACGCCTCACTTGGTCTCACGTCTCACCTGGTCTCACGCCTCACCTGATCTCACAGTGTTTCACCCTTTTCTTGTCTCCCACGTTTCTGGTCTGTTTTTCATTGTTGCACGTTTCTGTTCTGATCTCACCTGGTCTCACCTGCTCTAGGTCTGATCTGGTCTCACCAGGTCTGGTCTGGTCTCACCCGTTTTAGGTCTGGTCTGGTCTGATCTCACCTGGTCTCACGTTTCCAGGTCTCACCTAGTCTCACCATTCTAGTCAGGTCTGGTCTCACCTGGTCTCACGTTCTGGTCCGGTTTGGTCTCACCTGGTCTTACGTTCTGGTCTCACCTGGTCTTACCTGGTCTCACCTGGTCTCACCCGTTGTATGCTTTGCTGGTCCTGATCTGCTCTCACGTCTCATGGTTTCTAGGTCTGGTCTGGTCTAACATCTCACCTTCTCCAGGTCTCACGTCCTCTCTTTCTGGTCTGCTCTAACGTGTTTCTCTATCTTACGGTGGTCACCCTTTTCTGGTCTCACGGATTCTGATCTTCCTATGTGCTTTAGTCTGTATCTCCAACGTTTCTGGTCTTACCGGTGTCTCGTTTCTCCCTTTTTTGGTCTGTATCCGTGTCCCCTTTTTCTGGTGTGTGTGTGTTGCCCTAAAAAGAGATAAGTCTTGGTTTATATACTGCCTTCTATGAAAACCCTAGTAGGGCTTACTTGAGCTACGACGAATTTCCTTTCTTGTCTCTCCATGTGGCTTCATATTACTATTCCATTCAAAATTCAACATTATCCTCCTTAATTTATTTTTCTCAAGCAATGCTATGTCATACTAAGACTTAAGCAATGCTAAATTCCTTCTACAAGTTCACTCCAGGGAGATCACTTTACGAGGTTATTTGACATGCTAGTCTTATCCTGTAATTCCTGAGATATGAGCCACTTCTGCTTGCACACTTAAATCTAGTTGACAACAATTACAATCCATACAAGACTGTGGGAACAACAATCTCCCCCTTTGTAGTTGTTGGCAACACTCATAGCAAAAACCCATTATGCAGCAGTCCTTCATAATCTTCTTGGAGTAATAATCTAGAAGCAAATGGATTACAACTCCCCCTAAATATGCACTTCCCCTTCCTTAACAGCTCCCCCTGCACTGTTGCGTCTCTCCCCTTTTGCCAACCAATTACAAATTTGAAAAACCCATAAAGTAGAGATGGAGGTTTCACCTGAACTTCAGGCTTGAGGAGGCATTTGCACATACAGACTCATTATGTGCTTTTCAAATAGTTCTGTGGACAGAGGTTTAGTTAGAATATCTGAGATTTGATCTTTAGTGCCGACATACTCCAACTAAATCATGCCCTCTTCCACTTAATGCTTGATAAAGTGATACCAGATGTCAATATGCTTGCTCCTTGAATGTTGAACTGGATTCTTGCTAAGATCAATTGCACTTTGATTATCACAAAGTACACTCACTGGTAACTTCACTTCAACACCCAAATCTGCCAATTGCCTTTGCATCCATATCACCTGAGTACATGCTGCACAAGTAGCCATGTACTCAGCCTCAGCTGTGCTCAAAGCAACACTGTTTTGCTTTCTACTTAACCATGCAACACACTTTGAACCCAAGTAGAAGCTGCAGCCACTGGTTGATTTTCTATCATCTGTACTTCCTGCCCAGTCTGCATCAGTGTATGCTCGTAGTTTTATAGAATCCATGGTAGGATAGCACAAAGCCATTTCCAGTGTCCCTTTGAGGTATCTTAGGATTCTTTTCACTGCCAACACATGAAATTCCTTAGGATCAGCTTGGAATTTGCTCGCAATGCACACAGCTTGCATGAGATCAGGCCTTGATGCTGTAAGGTACAGAAGGCTCCCTATCATCTTCCTGTATTCTGTGGGGCTTGTACTCTTTCCTTCCTGATCTTTTTTTAACTTGCAGCCTACTGTCATAGGGGTATTGACAGGTCTGCTATCCTCTATGCCAAACTTTTTGAGCATCTCTTTGGCATATTTTGTCTGAGAAATAAAAATACCTTTTTCACACTGTTTTATCTGTAATCCAAGAAAGTAAGTCATTTCTCCAATCAATGACATCTTAAATTCCTCACTCATCTTCTGTGCAAATTCTTGGCATAGCTCAAAGTGATCCCCTCCAAAGATGATGTCATCTACATATACTATGGTTATCAGTTGGCCTTTCTCTGAGTTGAACACATATAGGTTATTATCAACTGTTCCTCTTCTGAAGTTCAACCTTCTCAAATATGCGTCCAACCTGTTGTACCATGCTCTTGGGGCTTGTTTAAGGCCATACAAGGCTTTCTTCAGCTTGCACATGTGTGTCTCATCCTTACTGATTTGTACTCCATCGGGTTGTTCAATATACACTTCTTCTTTTAGGAGCCCATTCAGAAAGGCTGATTTCACATCCATCTGGTAAACTTTATACCTCTTATGTGCTGCCAAAGCTAAGAACATTCTGATAGTTTCCAACCTTGCTACTGGTGCAAAAGTTTCATCAACATCTACTCCTTCTATTTGAGTGTAGCCTTTGCAAACCAACCTAGCCTTGTTCCTCACCACCTTGCCATCTTCATTGTGTTTATTTCTAAACACCCATTTTGTTCCTATGACATTCTTGTTAGTGGGTCTTGGAACCAGCTCCCATGTTTCATTCTTCTCGATTTGATCTAGCCCCTCATTGATAGCTTTGACCCAGGCTTTGTCTTGTGCAACCTCTCCAACAGATTTAGGTTCAACTTGTAAGAGTAAAGCAGTAGCTCCCATAATTCTTCTTCTTGTTGTAACTCCTGCTGATGGGTCACTTATGATCTGATTTCCTTGATGAGCACTGGTCCATGTCTTCTTTGTCTTTCTCTCTTGCACAATCGTAGTTGTAAGAGAATCTCTTTCTTCATCTTTAGACTCACTTTTCTCTGAGTTTGAACTTACTTCTTTTCCCTCTTCTTCATGTTGGTCTGATTCTTTATCTATCTTGAAGTCATATTCTTCCTTATCCTCAGCTTCTCCATTATGCATTGTTTTCCAGTTTTCATCTATTCTCACATCACTGGAAGTGACCACTTTTCCCAGTTTATGCAGAAAAACTCTGTAACCTTTTTGTCTTTGCTGAGTATCCCACAAAGATGCATTCATCTGACCTAGCATGGAATTTTCCCAAGTTTTGCTCCTTGTTTTTCACAAAACATGGGCTGCCAAAGATTCTAAGATACTTGGCTGTTGTCTTCTTCCCACTCCATAGCTCATATGGAGTCTTATCAGTATTGGGCCTTAGTAAAACTCTGTTCAGTAAGTGCACGACTGTAAATGTTACTTCTTTCCAAAATCTTGTGTGAAGCTTGGATTCCAGTAGTAGATTTCTTGTCATTTCAATCATAGCTATATTTTTCCTCTCTACCACCACGCTCTGTTGAGGTGTTCTTGCTGCTGCCATCTGATGGTGAATCCCATGCTTCTCAAGGTAATCTTCAAAAGCTCTATTTGTGAATTCAGTGCCTTGATCTGACCTCAACACTTTGATCTTCTTTCCACTCTCATTTTCAGCCAATCTTCTGTATCTCTTAAAGCATTTCAATACTTCTGACTTGTGTTTGAGGTGCATGATGCAGGTCCTTCTGGAATAATCATCAACAAACAAGATGAAGTACCTCTCACCATTCAACCCTTTTGTTCTCATCGGCCCGTACAAATCAGTATGTACAATGTCAAGCACTGCTTCAAAACTGAACTCTTTGGTCTTATACTGCTTTCTGACCTGTTTTCCTTTAGAGCATGCTGAGCAGACATACTCCCTCTCTCTTTTGAGGTCTGGAATGTCTCTGATTGCATGAGTAGTGGTCAGCTTCCTCATGTTCTTCTGTGTTAAATGTCCCAGCCTCCTATGCCAGAGTTGATTTTCTTCTTCTTTTGTAAGCAAACAGCTATTTGTCTTGTCCTCATCAATCACATATAAATTTCTAGCTGTTCTTTCCCAGCTGCAACAGTATTGCCTTTTTTACTCTTTATTTGGCAACCTGTTTTTGTGAATATCACTTTATGGTCTTCATTGCATAGTTGGCTGACAGATGCTAGATTATATCTGAGTCCTTCAATGTGCAGAACATCTTTCAGCTTTCCTTTTCCAATATTTACTGACCCTTGACCATTGATGTTGAGTGAATCATCATTGCTAAACTTGACTCTGGCTTCTCTTGACTTATTCAGCTTTGATAATTTACTCTTGTCTCCTGTCATGTGTGAAGTGAATCCATTATCAAGGATCCATTGCTTATCCTTGTAGTCAGCCTTTAGTGCAATTTCAGCTATATTAGCCACCTCCTTTTTAGCTTTATATTCCTTCTTTTGAACTGGCTTGATGATAGCTTTCTCCTTTTTCTCAGCTTTGACTGTACTAATTGCTTTCACTGTGCCATTGAGTGCCTTCTCTTGCTCAGGGAGAAGTGTCATGCATCTCTTAGCATTATGGCCATCTTACCCGCACCTTTCACACTGTTCCAAGTCTGCCAATATAGCAAACTTGTTTTTTGAATCCACTGGTTTGGGCTTCCACTAACACTCTTTGTCAGTGTGTCCTTGCTTTTTACAGTTTGTGCAAGAACTCACGACAGGTGTTCTCCTCTGAATTTTGTATTGTCTCCCCCTGTATGTAGCATCATATCTTCTCAAGTTGGAGACATATACTGGCCTTCTCCACCAGCATTTACTTGCCTTATGACCCCAAACTTCATAATAGAGACATTAACCTTGAAACTGCCTCTTCTTGGGTTTAATCACAGCTTGTTTTCTTTTGTTCATTACTTGCTGTGTAAGCAAGGTTGCTGGCTTCTTTGCTTGTGTGGCTTTCATTTCAGCCACCTTCTTCTCCTTCTTTTGTTCAGCCATTGCCCTTGGTTGGCTGACTTTCTTTTCTTCAATTTTGTTTGCAACCCTAAGTTGCTTCTTTAAATCTTCATTATTTTCAGCCTTCACTGTTCCTGGCTGATCAGTCTTTTCTTTCTGAGATGTAACAGCTATGGGCTACTGCTCTTTAACCACATACATCATTTTTGGCCCTAGCTTTGGTTTGATAACTGTCTTCTCTTCTTTAGTTATCTTTTCCTGAGTCACAACCTTCTCTTTTAACTTCTGTGGCAAAGTCTCATTCTCTTTAGGTAGTGCAACATCAGATTGCTACACTTTCTCTTCATTCTTCTTTTCTCTTACAGAGCTTATTTCTCCTACCACTTTAAGCTTCTGCAAATTCTCTTCACTCCTTTTGAGTTGTTGCTGAAGTCTCAGCAACTCTATCTCCATTTCTTCAATTGCTGAAGTCCTTGAGCCAAGCTCCATTGTAAGGTCTTCACATATTTTGATTTGTTCTTTAAATCTTCTCTTCAAGTCAATATGTTCAGCCCTTATTTCATCCTTTTGACTTTGTGCTTCCTCAATCTTTGCTTCAACTTGTTTTATATGGGCCTCCAACCTTCTTATAGTTCTGCCCCATCTGATTATCTCCTTTGAAGCTGCTTTTAACTCAGCTTCAAGATCTGGTTCTTCTTCATCAATCTCCTCTTCCTCTTTAGAGGTTGAACTACCATAAAGGCATGCTCATCTGATGAGTCTACATCTTCCTCCTCATCGGCTTCTTTTGTTTGGCTCATATAACTCTTGAATGAGCTTCTCTTCTTCTTTTGTGGGTTGGCAGTCTTCTTACTGGACTTCCTTGACTTGAATAATGGTCTTCTCTATTTTGAATTCTGCTCATCATCACCATCCTCATCTTCATCATCAACTTTCACTTTGCACTGAGAAGCAAAGTGTCCAGTCTGCCCACAACGATAACATCTCAAGGACAACTGTCCTTTTCCCTTCTTAGACCCCTTTTTGAATTTCCTTGTGAAGTAAGCCAACACTTCACCTTCACTTTCTTCCTGATCGTCATCATTATCTTCAACTGAAAGCTCCTCAACATCAAAGCTATCAAAAGAGACAACTTTCAAAGCTAGGAGACACTTGAAGATAAGAGAAGAAGATAAGACAGCTATCAAAAGTTGACTTTATTCTCATCTCATATGCAATAAGATTGCACTGGAGATCATGCAGTGACATAGAATTGAGATCTCTACTCTCCTCTATGGCTACCACCTTTGAGGCAAACCTCTCAGGCAGAATTCTCAGAATTTTCTTCACAATAGATGAGTCCTTCTTGTTCTTCCCATGACTTCTAAGGTCGTTTACAGCATTAATAACCCTGGTGAAGAACTCTTGGACTGTCTCATTCTTTTGCATTCTGAGGGATTCATACCTCTCCTTGAAAACTCGACACCTGGCCTCCTTCATTCTGCCATCACCTTCATAGACCTTCTACAATCTGTCCCATATCTCCTTAGCAGATTTGCAGTCTATAACTTTAGCATATTCAGCATCTGTCAATGCTGAAATGATGACATTTGAGGCCTTCCCATTGATCTCAAACTGCCCTAATTCCTCTGGGGTTGGATCTTTACCTTTTTTTGGAGGCTCAAAACCCTCCTGTACAGATTTCACCATGTTTATGCCCATGGTTGCAAATACCACCTGCATTATCGCTCTCCACATATGGTAGTTAGTTCCATTAAAGATTGGAACCTTCTTGCTGTAAGTAGTGTTGGTGCTGGTATTGGCATCCATTTCTTAGTATGCTAAACAAGTTAAAACTTCTAAAACCCTTCAAACTAGTACACCAAGCTGTTAAGCTTCAAACTGGTGAACCAGGCTCTAATACCAATTGAACTTCCCAACTTCACCCTAGGATCTACTAATCTATGATACTGAGAGGAGGGGTGAATCATTTTCACACCCCTTAAAAAAAAAACTCTGATAATTTAAGCCAAAAATGAACACTTTCCCAGATTCAACTAAGGTAGATCTATTGTTACTTACTGATCACAATAGTCCTTAAAGTTAGCTTTCAAACACCTTGCCTATTAGACGAATTGGTTGTTCTTGACTAGGTCTTCTTTTAGGTTATGGGTTTGATGATTCTTTAGCTGTGTTCACAACTCAATTCAAAACATAGAATGTATCTTCAAAGCAAGGACACGAGAGATTTACGTAGTTCCATCAATGTGACGTACTCCACGGTGGTAGAGTTTCTTCCTCTACCAAGACAATCCACTATACTTGAGAACACCAGTGTGGTATTCCCTATGATTACAATGGATGTCTTAATCTTCTACTCCTTTCACTATTGCAAATACAAAGCAATCACAAGACAAAGAGTGTCACTTACTATGTCTACCCTTCTTCTAGCTTGTGTTGCCTCTGTTTGATTTGAATAGGCTGCTTCACCACCGCTTGGAAAATCACCAAAATACTCTCTAACCTCTCTTGAAGAAATTTGAAAAATTCGTTGAGTTCTCTCAAATGCTTCACCGAATTTCTTCTCTAGGTTGTCTCACACAACTCCTGGTCTCACCGTCTCATCGTCTCACCCGTCTCTTAGTCTCACCGTTTCACCCTTTTCTGGTCTCACTAATTTTGGGTCTCACAGTGTGTTCTGATGTCACACATTTCACCCGTTTTTGGTCTCATGCCTCACCTGGTCTCATGTCTCACCTGGTCTCACGCCTCACCTGGTCTCACGCCTCACCTGATCTCACGGTGTTTCACCCTTTTCTCGTCTCCCACGTTTTTGGTCTGTTTTTCATCGTCACACGTTTCTATTCTGATCTTACCTGGTCTCACCTGCTCCAGGTCTGATTTGGTCTTACCCGTTCCAGGTCTGGTTTGGTCTCACCCGTTTCAGGTCTGGTCTGGTCTCACCTGGTCTCACGTTTCCAGGTCTCACCTGGTCTCATTGTTCTGGTCAGGTCTGGTCTCACCTGGTCTCACATTTCCAGGTCTCACCTAGTCTCACGTTCTGGTCTGGTCTCACCCGTTGTACGCTTCGCTGGTCTCACATCTTCCCTGGTCCTGATCTGATCTCACGTCTCACGATTTCCAGGTCTGGTCTGCTCTAACGTCTCACCTTCTCCAGGTCTCACGTCCTCTCTTTCTGGTCTGCTCTAACGTGTTTCTCTATCTTACGGTGGTCACCCTTTTCTGGTCTCACGGATTTTGATCTTCCGAGGTGCTTTGGTCTGTATCTCCAATGTTTCTAGTCTCACCAGTGTCTCATTTCTCCCTTTTCTGGTCTGTATCTGTGTCCCCTTTTTTTGATGTGTGTGTTCTGCCCTAAAAAGAGATAAGTCTTGGTTTATATACTGCCTTCTATGAAAACCCCAGTAAGGCTTACTTGAGCTATGACGGATTTCCTTTCTTACCCCCCTATGTGGCTTCATATTACTATTCCATTCAAAATTTAACATTATCCTCCTTCTTAATTTATTTTTCTCAAGCAATACTATGTCACACTAAGACTTAAGCAATGCTAAATTCCCTCTACATGTTCACTCCAAAGAGATCACTTTACAAGGTTATTTGACATGCTAGTCTTATCCTGTAATTCCTGAGATATGAGCCACTTCTACTTGCATACTTAAATCTAGTTGACAACAATTGCAACCCATACAAGGCTGTGGGAACAACAATTTAGAACTCTGCGAATCAGGAACAACGCGAATCTGCACAAATCCGGAACTCTGCGAATCTGGAGCTACGCAAATCTAGAATTGTGCGATCCAGAACTACACGAATTCGGAACTCTACAAAACCGGAACTACACGAATCCATGTGAATCTGAAACTTTACGAATTTGGAATAACGTGAATACAGAACTCTGCAAAATGGGAACTACGCGAATCCTAGCAAATTTGAAACTACGCGAATCCGCTTGAGTCAGGAACACTGCGAATTCGAAACTACGCAAATCCGGAATAATGCAAAACTGGAACAACGCGAATCTGGAACTCTGCAGAACCAAAACTACACGAATCCAGGTGCATCTGGAACTCTACGAATCTGGGACAATGCAAATCCACGTGAATCCAGAACTCTGTGAATCAGGAACAACGCGAATCTGGAACTTTGTGAATCTAGAACTACGTGAATCGGAAACTCTGCGACTCCAGAACTACGCGAATCCAAAACTCTGCAAATCTAGAACTAAGCTAATCTACGTGAATCCGAAATTTTATGAATCCGAAACTGCGTAAATCCGGAACACTGCAAAACCGGAACAACGCGAATCTAGAACTCTGCAGAACTGGAACTACACGAATCCGCATGAATCTGGAACTCTACGAATCCGGAACAACAAGAATCCATGTGAATCCGAAACTACGCGAATCTAGAACTCTACGAATCCGGAACTACGCAAACCCGTGCGAATCCAGAACTCTGTGAATTCAGAACTACATGAATCAGGAACTAAGCAAATCCACGTGAATTCGGAACTCTGCGAAACTGGAACAACGTGAATCTAGAACTCTGCGAAACCGGAACTACACGAATCCACGTGAATCTGGAACTCTATGAATTCGGAACTCGAACTACATGAATCTGGAAAACTACGAATCCAGAACTGCACGAATTCACGTGAATTTGGAACTCCACGAATTCAGAATTGCACTAATCCAGAACTCTGCGAAACCAGAACTATGCGAATCTGAAACTCTGTGAAATCGAAACTACATGAATCCATGTGAATCCGAAACTCTACGAATTTGGAACAATGTGAATCCGGAACTCTGCAAAACTGGAACTACGCAAATCTTGAACTCTACGAATCTGGAACTACGCGAATCCAGAACTTTGCAAATCCTGAACTACGCGAATCCGGAACTCTGCGAAACT
>CM038596.1:7372825-7478456 GCA_021533255.1 Ceriops tagal
ACTTTGCGAATCCAGAACAACGTGGATCTAAAACTCTGCAAAAATACGGAACTACGTGAATCCAGAGCATTGCGAAACCGGAACTACGCGAATTCAGAACTCTGCAAAACCAGAACTATACGAATTTGGAACTCTGCGAAACCGGAACTATGTGAATCTGGAACTTTGCAAAACCAAAATTACACGAATCCACGTGAATCCGGAACTCTATGAATCTGAAACAACACGAATCTGGAACTCTGCGAAGCTAGAACTACGCGAATCCGGAACTCTGCGAATCAAGAACTATGCAAAATCGGAACTATGTGAAATCAGAACAATGCAAATCCACATGAATTTGGAATTCTATGAATCTGGTACTACGCAAATCCACGTGAATCCAGAAACAACGTGAATCTGGAACTCTGTGAATTCAGAATTACACGAATCTGGAACTCTGCGAATTCAGAATTACACGAATCTGGAACTGTGTGAATTCAGAACTATGCAAATTTGGAACTCTACGAATCTGGAACTACACGAATCCGAAACTCTATGAATCCGAAACAACGTGAATCCATGTGAATCTGGAACTCTATGAATCTGAAACAACGTGAATTCGAAACTTTGCGAATCCGGAACTACACGAATCCACGTGAATCCGAAACTCTGCGAATCCAGAACTACGCGAATTCAGAACTCTGAGAAACCAGAACTACGCGAATCTGGAACTCTGCGAAACTGGAAATACACGAATCCATGTGAATCCAGAATTCTATGAATCCAGAACAACGCGAATCCGAAACTTTGTGAAACTGGAACTACGCGAATCCGGAACTTTGCAAATCCAAAACTACGGGAATAAGAAACTTTGCGAAATTGGAACTACGCGAATTCGGAACTTTGCGAATCCAGAACAATAGGAATCCGCGCGAATCTGGAACACTGCGAACCTGGAACTGCGTGAATCCAGAACTCTGCGAAACTAGAACTATGCGAATCTGGAACTCTGTGAAACCAGAATTACACGAATCCACATGAATCCAGAAATCTACGAATCAAGAACAATGCGAATCCAAAATTTTGTGAAACTGGAACTACGTGAATGTGGAATTCTGCGAAACCAGAACTACATGAATTTGGAACTTTGCGAATCTGGAACTACACAAATGCAAGCGAATCTGGAACTCTACGAATCCGTAATTACGCGAATCCGAAATAGTGCGAATCCAGAACACTATGAAACTAGAATTACGCAATTCCACGTGAATCCGAAACTCTGTGAATTCGGAACAACGTGAATCTGGAACTACGCGAATCCGTGTGAATCTAGACCTCAGCGAATCCAAAAGTACGCAAATCAGGAACTCTGGGAATCCAAAACTACGCGAATCTGGAACTTTGCGAAATCGGAACAACGCGAATATGGAACTCTACGAAACCAGAACTACACGAATCCACGTGAATCCAAAAATCTACGAATTTGGAACAACGTGAATCCGAAACTCTGCGAAACGGGAACTACGCGTATCCACGTGAATCCGGAACTCTTCGAATCCGGAACTGCCCGAATCCAGAACTCTATGAAAGCGGAACAACGCGAATTTGAAACTCTGCGAAACCGGAACAACGTGAAGCCAGAAATCTATGAAATGGGAGCAACGCGAATTTGGAACACTGCGAATCAGAAACTGCGCGAATCCAGAGCACTGCAAAATTGGAGTTACGCGAATTCGGAATTCTGTAAATCAGAACTCTATGAAACTAGAATTACACAAATCCACGTGAATTCGGAACTCTATGAATCCCGAACAACACGAATCCGTAACTCTACGAAACTGGAACTACGTGAATCCGAAACTCTGCGCATCCAGAACTATGTGAATCTGAAACTTTGTGAAACTAAATCCACATGAATCCACGTGAATCCGGAACTCTGTGAATTCGGAACAAGAAGAATCCACATGAATCCGGAACTCTGCGAATTCGGTATTACACGAATTCACGTGAATTCGAAACTCTACGAATCCGAAACAATGCGAACTCATAACTCTGCGAATCCGAAACTATGCTAATCCATGCAAATCTGGAACTTTGTGAATCCAAAATTACGCGAATCTAGAACTATGGGAATTCGGAACCACGCAAATCTGGAATTCTGCGAATCCGAAACCATGCAAATCCAGAACTCTGCTAATCCGAAAAACTACATGAATCTGAAACTCTGTGAAACGGGAACTATGCAAATCCACGTGAATCCAGAACTCTGTGAATCCGGAACAACGCGAATCTGAAACTCTGCGAATCCATAACTAAGCGAATCCACATGAATTCAGAACTCTACGAATCCAAAACTACACGAATCCGAAACAAGGTAAATAGGGAACTCTTTAAATTCGAAACTACGCGAATTGATGCGAATCTGGAACTCTGCGAATCCAAAATTGTGCAAATACAAAGCACTGTGAAATTGGAACTACGGGAATTCGGAACTCTGCGAAATCGGAACTATGCAAATTTGGAATTCTATGAATCCGGAACAACGCAAATCCAGAACTCTTCGAAACTGGAACTACGTGAATTCGGAACAACGTGAATCCACGTGAATCCAGAACTCTGCGAATTCGGTACTACGCGAATCCGCGTGAATCCGAAACTCTACGAATCCGGAACTCTGTGAATTCGGAACAACGTGAATCCACATGAATCCAGAACTCTGCGAATTCGGTACTACGCGAATCCGTGTGAATCCGAAACTCTACGAATCCGTAACAATGCGAATTCGGAACTATGTTAATCCACGCGAATCCAGAATTATGCGAATCCAGAACTACGCGAATTTGGTACTACGCAAATTCGGAACTCTACAAATTCGGAACTACATGAATCCGAAACTCTGTGAAACCATTATTACACGAATCCACGTGAATTCGGAACTCTATGAATTCGGAACAATGCGAATCTGGAATTCTGCAAAACTGGAACTACGCAAATCTGGAACTCTGCGAAACCGGAACTATGTGAATCCAAAACCCTGCAAATTCGGAACTACGTGAATCCGAAACTCTGCAAAACCGGAACTACTCGAATCCGGAACTATGTGAATCTATGCGAATCCATACCTCTACGACTCCAGAACTACACGAATCTAGAACTCTACGAATCCAGAATTATGTGAATCCGAAACTCTGTGAATTCGGAACAACGTGAATCTGGAATTCTGCGAATTTGGAACTACGCGAATCCGTGTGAATCTAGACCTCAGCGAATCCGAAAGTACGCAAATCAGGAACTCTGGGAATCCAAAACTACGCGAATCTGGAACTTTGCGAAACCGGAACAACACGAATATGGAACTCTACGAAACCAGAACTACACGAATCCACGTGAATTCAAAAATCTACGAATTTGGAACAACGTGAATCCGAAACTCTGTGAAACGGGAACTATGCATATCCACGTGAATCCGGAACTCTTTGAATCCGGAACTGCCCGAATCCAGAACTCTGTGAAAGCGGAACAACGCGAATTTGAAACTCTGCGAAACCGGAACAACATGAAGCCGGAAATCTATGAAATGGGAGCAACGTGAATTCGGAACACTGCGAATCAGAAACTGCGCGAATCCAGAGCACTGCAAAATTGGAGTTACGCGAATTCGGAACTCTGCAAATCGGAACTCTACGAAACTAGAATTACACAAATCCACGTGAATCCAGAATTCTATGAATCCCGAACAACACGAATCCGTAACTCTACGAAACTGGAACTACGCAAATCCAAAACTCTGCGCATCCAGAACTATGTGAATCTGAAACTTTGTGAAACTAAATCCACATGAATCCACGTGAATCCGGAACTCTGTGAATTCGGAACAAGAAGAATCCACATGAATCCAGAACTCTGCGAATCCGGTATTACACGAATTCACGTGAATCCGAAACTCTACGAATCCGAAACAATGCGAACCCATAACTCTGCAAATCCGAAACTACGCTAATCCACGCGAATCTGGAACTTTGTGAATCCAAAATTACGTGAATCTAGAACTATGAGAATTCGGAACCACGCAAATCCGGAACTCTGCGAATCCGGAACCATGCAAATCCAGAACTCTGCTAATCCGAAAAACTACGTGAATCCGAAACTCTGTGAAACGGGAACTATGCAAATCCACGTGAATCCAGAACTCTGTGAATCCGGAACAACGCAAATCCGAAACTCTGCGAATCCATAACTAAGCGAATCCACATGAATTCAGAACTCTACGAATCCAAAACTACGCGAATCCGAAACAAGGTAAATAGGGAACTCTTCAAATTCGAAACTACGCGAATTGATGCGAATCTGGAACTCTGCGAATCCAAAATTGTGCAAATACAAAGCACTGTGAAATCGGAACTACGGGAATTTGGAACTCTGCGAAATCGGAACTACGCAAATTTGGAATTCTATGAATCCGGAACAACACAAATCCAGAACTCTTTGAAACTGGAACTACGTGAATCCGGAACTCTGTGCATCCGGAACTACGCGAATCCGGAATTTTGTGAAATCGAAACTATGCGAATCCACGTGAATCCGGAACTCTGTGAATTCGGAACAACGTGAATCCACATGAATCCAGAACTCTGCGAATTCGGTACTACGCGAATCCGTGTGAATCCGAAACTCTACGAATCCGTAACAATGTGAATTCAGAACTATGTTAATCCACGCGAATCTAGAATTACGCGAATCCAGAACTGCGCGAATTTGGTACTACGCAAATTCGGAACTCTACAAATTCAGAACTACATGAATCTGAAACTCTGTGAAACCAGAATTATACGAATCCACGTGAATTCGGAACTCTATGAATCCGGAACAATGCGAATCTGGAATTCTGCAAAACTGGAACTACGCAAATCTGGAACTCTGCGAAACCGGAACTACGTGAATCCAGAACCCTGCAAATTTGGAACTACGTGAATCCGAAACTCTGCAAAACCGGAACTACTCGAATCCGGAACTATGTGAATCTATGCGAATCCATAACTCTGCGACTCCAGAACTACACGAATCTAGAACTCTACGAATCCAAAATTATGTGAATCCGAAACTCTGTGAAATCGGAACTACGCAATTCCACGTGAATCCGGAACTCTGTGAATTCGGAACAACGTGAATCTGGAATTCTGCGAATCTGGAACTACGCGAATCCGTGTGAATCTAGACCTCAGCGAATCCAAAAGTACGCAAATCAGGAACTCTGGGAATCCAAAACTACGCGAATCTGGAACTTTGCGAAACCGGAACAACGCGAATATGGAACTCTACGAAACCAAAACTACACGAATCCACGTGAATCCGAAAATCTACGAATTTGGAACAACGTGAATCCGAAACTCTGCGAAACGGGAACTACGCGTATCCACGTGAATCCGGAACTCTTTGAATCCGGAACTGCCCGAATCCAGAACTTTGTGAAAGCGGAACAACGCGAATTTGAAACTCTGCGAAATTGGAACAACGTGAAGCCGGAAATCTATGAAATGGGAGCAACGTGAATTCGGAACACTGCGAATCAGAAACTGCGCGAATCTAGAGCACTGCAAAATTGGAGTTACGCGAATTCGGAACTCTGCAAATCCGGAACCATGCAAATCCAGAACTCTGCTAATCCGAAAAACTACGTGAATCCGAAACTCTGTGAATCTGGAACAACGCGAATCCGAAACTCTGCGAAATCAGAACTACGCGAATTTGGAATTCTATGAATCCGGAACAACACGAATTCAGAACTCTTCGAAACTAGAACTACGTGAATCTGGAACTCTGTGCATTCGGAACAACGTGAATCAACATGAATTCAGAACTCTGCAAATTCGGTACTACGCGAATCCGTGTGAATCCGGAACTCTACGAATCCGGAACTACATGAATCTGAAGCTCTGTGAAACCAGAATTACACGAATCCACGTGAATCCGAAACTCTAGGAATCTGGAACAATGCGAATCTGGAATTCTGCAAAACTGGAACTATGCAAATCTGGAACTCTGCGAAACCGGAACTACGTGAATCCAGAACCCTGCAAATTCGGAACTACGTGAATCCGGAACTCTGCAAAACCAGAACTACTTGAATCCGGAACTATGTGAATCCATGCGAATCCATAACTCTGCGACTCCAGAACTACACGAATCTAGAACTCTGCGAATCCAAAATTATGTGAATCCGAAACTCTGTGAAATCAGAACTACACGATTCCACGTGAATCCAGAACTCTGTGAATCTGGATCAATGTGAATCTGGAACTCTGCAAATCCGAAACTACACGAATCCGCGTGAATCCAGACCTCTGCAAATCTGGAAGTGCACGAATCAGGAACTCTGGGAATCCAGAACTACGTGAATCTGGAACTTTGCGAAACCGGAACTACACGGATCCATGTGAATCCGGAACTCTACAAATCCGGAACGACGTGAATCCGAAACTTTATGAAATTGGAACTACGGGAATCTGGAACTCTGCAAAATCGGAACTACGCGAATCCGAAACTTTGCCAATCTGGAACTACGCGAATCCATGCGAATCCAAAGCTTTGCAAATCCGGAACTTCGTGAATCCAGAACTCTGCGAAACCGGAACAACACGAAACTGGAACTCTGTAAAACCGGAACAATGCGAATCTACAATTGTGCGATACGGGAACTACGCAAATCCACGCAAATCTGGAACTCTATGAATCCCGAACTACGCGAATTCGAAACTTTGCGAAACTGGAACAATGGGAATCTAGAACTCTACAAAACTGGAACTACATGAATCCATGTGAATTCAAAACTCTACAAAACTGTAACAACGCGAATATGGAACTCTGCGAAATCGAAACTACATGAATCCATGTGAATCCGAAACCCTATGAATCTAAAACAACGTGAATTTGGAACTCTACGAAACTGAAGTGACGCAAATCTGGAACTCTGCGAATCCAAAACTCTAAGAATCCGTAACTACGTAAATCCACGTGAATCTGGAACTCTACGAAACCAGAACTACGCGAATCAGGAACTTCGCGAAACTGGAACTACGCGAATCCATGTGAATACGGAACTCTACGAATCTGGAACAACGTGAATTCGGAACTCTGTGAAACAGGAACTACACAAATCCCCGTGAATCCGGAACTATGCAAATCCGGGACTACACGAATCCAGAACTTTGTGAATTTGGAACTTTGTGAATCCAGAACTCTGTGAAACCGGAACAACATGAATTTGGAGCTCTGCGAAACCGAAACTATAGGAATCAACGTGAATTTGGAACTTTGTGAAACTAGAACTACACGAATCCACATGAATCCAAAACATTGCTTCAACTTGTTTTATATGGGCCTCCAGACTTCTTATGGTTCTGCCCCTTCTGATTATCTCCTTTGAAGCTGCTTCTAACTCAGCTTCAAGATCTGGTTCTTCTTTATCAATCTCCTCTTCCTCTTCAGAGGATGAACTACCACATCGAGCTGATGCCATAAATGCATGCTCATTTGATGAGTCTACATCTTCCTCCTCATCGGCTTCTTTTGTCTGGCTCACATAACTCTTGAATGAGCCTCTCTTCTTCTTCTGTGGGTTGGTAGTCTTCTTGCTGGACTTCCTTGACTTGAATGATGGTCTTCTCCATTTTGAATTCTGCTTATCATCACCATCCTCATCTTCATCATCAACTTTTACTTTGCACTAAGAAGTAAAGTGTCCATTCTACCCACAATGATAACATCTCAAGGACAACTATCCTTTTCCCTTCTTAAACCCCTTTTTGAATTTCCTTGTGAAGTAAGCCATCACTTTACCTTCACTTTCTTCCTGATCATCATCATCATCCTCACTGGATGATTCTTCCTCTTCTTTTATCTTCAAGTGTCTCATAACTTTGAAAGCTGCCTCCTTTGATAGCTTTGATGTTAAGGAGCTTTCAGTTGACTTTATTCTCATCTCATATGCAACGAGATTGCACTGGAGATCATGCAGTGACATAGAATTGAGATCTCTACTCTCCTCTATGGCTACCACCTTTGAGACAAACCTCTCAGGCAGAATTCTCAGAATTTTCTTCACAATCGATGAGTCCTTCTTGTTCTTCCTATGACTTCTAAGATCGTTTACAGCATCAATAACCCTGGTGAAGAACTCTTGGACTGTCTCATTCTTCTGCATTCTGAGAGATTCATAGCTCTCCTTGAACACTTGAAGCTTAGTCTCCTTCATTCTGCCATCACCTTCATAGACCTTCTGCAATCTGTCTCATATCTCCTTAGCAGATTTGCAGTCCATCACTTTAGCATACTCAGCATCTATCAATGCTGAAATGATGACGTTTGAGGCCTTCCCATTTATCTCAAACTGCCTTAACTCCTCTGGAGTTGGGTCTTTACCTTCTTTCAGAGCCACAAAACCCTCTTGTACGCATTTCACCACGTTCATGCCCATGGTTGCAAATACCACTTGCATTCTTGCTCTCCACATATGGTAGTTGGTTCCGTTGAAGATTGGAACCTTCTTGCTGTAAGTGGTGCTAGTGCTGGTACCGGCTTCCATTTCTCAGTATGTTGAACAAGTCAAACTTCTAGATCCCTTCAAACTAGTACACCAAGCTGTTAAGCTTCAAACTGGTGAACCTGTGCTCTGATACCAATTGAAATTCTCGACTTCTCCCTAGGATCTACTAGTTTGTGATACTGAGAGGGGGGTTGAATCAGTATCACCACAATTCGCAATTCGTAGGTAAGTGAACAACTTCAACCTCTTCTTAAAAGTGAACTCTTTCTCAGACTCGACTAAGGTGGATCTATTGCTACCTACTAATCACAATAGTCCCCAAAGTCACCTTTCAGACACCTTGCCTAATAGACAATTCAGATGTTCTTGTTTAGGTCTTTGTTAGGTTATGGGTTGGCTGATACTTTAGCTGCATTTACAACTCAATTCAAAACATAGAACGTAAAGCAAATTAAGGACACATGAGATTTACGTGGTTCCGTCAATGCGACGTACATCCACGGTGGTAGGGACTCTCCCTTACCGAGACTATCCACTATACTTAAGAATTCCAGGTTACAATGGATGTCTTTAATTCTCTGCTCCTTTCACTGTTGCAATTACTAAGCAAGTACAATACAAAGAGTGTCACTTACTGTGTCTACCCTTCTTCTAGCTTGTCTTGCCTCTGTTAAATTGAAGGGCTGCTCCACTGCCACTTAGAGGTTCATCGCAACGCTCTCTAACCTCTCTTGAAGAAGTCTGAAAATACGTTGAGTTCAATGCTTCGCTGAATTCCTTCTCTACGTTGTTTCACACAACTCTACTTTCACCGTCTTACGGTCTCACCCGTCTCCTTGTCTCACGATCTCACTGTCTCACTGTCTCACGGCTCGCTTGTCCGTTTCTCTCTCTCTTGCTGTCCAGCCGGATTTCTCTCTCCTACTGCTGGATTTCTCTCTCTTCCCACCGGATTTCTCTCTCTTCGTCGGATTTCTTTCTCTCTTCACCGGATTTCACTTTTTCGTTCACCCACTTGGCCGGATTTCCTCCCTTTTCTGCCGGTGGTCTACTTTTCTTCATCCTGCCGTCCAGTCTTCTTCTCCCGTTCTCGGTTTTCTTTCCCGTCGACCGGTTTCTTTGTTTTTCCGACCGTCTGTTTCTCTCTCTTCCAACGTCTAGCCACCGGATCTCTCTCACCCGTTCTCGATCTGGTCTCGTCTCGTTCCAGTTCGGATCTAGTCTCCCTCACGACTCACCTTCCTCAGCCGCCTTTCGGCCGTCTGTCTTACGTTCAACGTTCAGCCCCCCTTCGGCCGCCTCCTTCTCTCTCAACGTATTTGCCTTTTTGTTCGATTTTCTGACCGTCAATGGCTGCGTTTTCTTCTCCTTCCCATCGACGGCTGCTCAATTGTTTCAGCCGTCCACCTTTGTTCTTCGTTCAGCCTGGCCGTTGACCGTCTCTCTCCTTCTTTCTCTCTCTCGACACTACTGTTCACGACGGCTACTATTCACTCGATTCATCCGTCAGCTGCACTGTTTACTCTCTTTGTCCTTGCCAGTAGTGTTCTTTCGTATAGGGTTTGGTGTTCTCTTTAGTTGGTCGGTTGTCTAGGTTTTTCTAAATGCTCAATATTGTCGACACCTTGTTTTTTGTCTTCCAAGACCATTATATAACTCCATGAAACCCTAATAGGGCTTACTGGGTGAATTTACTTTCTTACCCTTTCGTGTGGTTTTACCTTTTTGCCCTTCCATGTGGCTTTACTTTCTTGCACATGTCAACCTAGTTGACAACAAGTACAACCCATACAAGGCTGTGGGAACAACAACCACATTTATGCCCATGGTTGCAAATACCACCTGCATTCTCACTCTCCACATATGGTAGTTGGTTCCATTGAAGATTGGAACCTTCTTGCTGTAAGTAGTGCTAGTGCTGGTACTGATATACATTTCTTAGTATGCTAAACAAGTTATGTTATTTCCATAACCTTGTATGGGTTGTAATTGTTGTCAACTAGGTTTAAGTGTGCAAGAAAGTAAAGCCATATGGAAGGGCAAGAAAGTAAAGCCATATGGAGGGGCAAGAGAGTAATTTGAAGCTACATGGCAAGAGAGTAATTTCATGGCAAGAGAGTAATTTAAAGTTACATGGAGGGGCAAGGAAGTAAAATCACATGGCAACCCTAAAGAGATATATGGCTAAGTAAATGGTGGAGAAAAAAAAAACAAACGGTCGGCGGAAAGAGAGAGAAAACCAGAGACGACCGAAGAGGAGAAGGGACGGCAGAACGATACGGAGAAGAAGGGGGTTGGATGGCAGAATAGAGTGATACCACTGGAAGAGCAAAACGGCAAAGTTGTTGGAAGGAAAGGAGAAAATCTGAGACGGCCAAAAGTGTGACGACAGACCACCAGCACACTAGTGGTCGGCGAGGAGACGACACAGCATGGAGAAAACCGTGTGACGGCAAGAGAGAGAAACCCGTGAGGAACAGCACACCACTGGCACACCAGTGGTCGGCAAGGAGACAACACGGCAAAGAGGTAGAGAGAGAAACAGACGACACAATCGGGTCGAAAGGGAGAAAATACAAAGATGGCTGAAGAGGAGAGGAGACGACAAAGGAACGCACGGTGAAAAACACTAGAACTCTTGAAAAGAGGTGAACGGAAAAACCCAATTCGGCTAACCAAGAGGGATACACGGCAGAATAGGGGCTGGACGGGAAAAACAGAAACCACTGGTAGAGAGATCCGGTTGGACGATGAGAGAGATATGACTGGACGGTGAGAGAGATCCGGCTAGACGGCATAAGACCAGAACGTGCGTTGGTGTGAGAATAGAACGTGCGTTGGCGTGAGAACAGAACGTGCGACGGCGTGAGACCAAAACGTTCAACAGCGTGACTGATTAGAAACGTGAGGAGAGCCGTGAGACAAGGAGACAAGTGAGACCGTGAGACGATGAAAGCAGGAGCTATGCGAAACAACCTAGAGAAGGAATTCGATGAAGCATTAGAAAGAACTCAACGTATTTCCAAATTTCTTCAAGAGAGGTTAGAGAGCATTGCAGTGAACTTCTAAGCGGCAGTGGAGCAGCCATTCAATTCAACAGAGGCAAGACAAGCTAGAAGAAGGGTAGACACAGTAAGTGATACTCTTTGTATTGTACTTACTTAGTAATTACAATTGTGAAAGGGGCAGAGGATTATGACATCCATTGTAACTGGAATTCACAAGTATAGTGGATAGTCTCGGTAAGGGAGAGTCCCTACCACTGTGGATGTACGTCACGTTGACAGAACCATGTAAATCTCGTGTGTCCTTAATTTGCTTTACGTTCTATGTTTTGAATTGAGTTGTGAACGTAATTAAAGTATCAGCCAACCTATAACCTAACAAAGACCTAAATAAGAACATTCGAATTGTCTATTAGGCAAGGTGTCTAAAAGGTGACTTTGGAGACTATTGTGATTAGTAGGTAGCAATAGATCTACCTTAGTCGAGTCTAAGAAAGAATTCGCTTTTAAGAAGAGGTTGAAGTTGTTCACTTACCTGTGAATTGTGAATTGTGGTGATACTGATTCACCCCCCTTCTCAGTATGAAAAACTAGTAGATCTTAGGAAGAAGTTGGGAACTTCATTTTAAAACTTCTGAAACCCTTCAAACTAGTACACCAAGCTGTTAAGCTTCAAACTGGTGAACCAGGCTTTGATACCAATTAAAGTTCCCAACTTCACCGCAGGATCTACTAGTCTGTGATACTGAGAGGGGGGTGAATCAGTAGCACACCCCTTAAAAAAAAACTCTAATAATTTAAGCCAAAAATGAACTCTTTCCCAGATTTAACTAAGGTAGATCTATTGTTACCTACTGATCACAATAGTCCCCAAATTTACCTTTCAAACACCTTGCCTATTAGACGAATCGGTTGTTCTTGACTAGGTCTTCTTTTAGGTTATGGGTTTGTTGATTCTTTAGTTGTGTTCACAACTCAATTCAAAACACAGAATGTAAATTCAAAGCAAGGACACGAGAGATTTACGTGGTTCCATCAATGTGCGTACTCCACAGTGGTAGAGTTTCTTCCTCTACCAAGACAATCCACTATACTTGAGAACACCAGTGTGGTATTCCCTATGATTATAATGGATGTCTTAATCTTCTACTCCTTTCACTATTGCAAATACAAAGCAATCACAATACAAAAAGTGTCACTAACCGTGTCTACCCTTCTTCTAGCTTGTGTTGCCTTTGTTTGATTTAAATAGGCTGCTTCACTACCGCTTGGAAGATCACCAAAACACTCTCTAACCTCTCTTGAAGAAATCTAAAAAATTCGTTGAGTTCTCTCAAATGCTTCACTGAATTTCTTCTCTCCGTTGTCTCACACAACTCCTAGTCTCACCGTCTCACAGTCTCACCCGTCTCCTGGTCTCACCGTCTCACTGTCTCACCGTTTCACCCTTTTCTGGTCTCACCAATTTTGGGTCTCATGGTGTGTTCTGATGTCACATGTTTCACCCTTTTCTAGTCTCACGTCTCACCTGGTCTCACGCCTCACCTGATCTCATGGTGTTTCACCCTTTTCTCGTCTTCCACGTTTCTGGTCTATTTTTCACTGTCGCACGTTTTTGTTCTGACTCACCTGGTCTCACCTGCTCTAGGTCTGATCTGGTCTCACCCATTCCAGGTCTGGTCTGGTCTCACCCGTTTCAGGTCTGGTCTGGTCTCACTTGGTCTCATGTTTCTAGGTCTCACCTGGTCTCACCATTCTGGTCAGGTCTGGTCTCACCTGGTCTCACGTTTCCAGGTCTCACCTGGTCTTACGTTCTAGTCTGGTCTCACCCTTTGCACGCTTCACTGGTCTCACGTCTTCCCTGGTCCTGATCTGCTCTCACGTCTCACTGTTTCCAAGTCTGGTCTACTCTAACGTCTCACCTTTTCCAGGTCTCACGTCCTCTCTTTCTGGTCTGCTCTAACGCGTTTCTCTATCTTATGGTGGTCACCCTTTTTCAGAGCACTGATTCACCAGTTTGAAGCTTAATAGCTCGGTATACTAGTTTGAAGGATCTAAAAGTTTGACTTGTTCAACATACTTAGAAATGGAAGCCGGTACCAACACTAGCACTACTTACAGCAAGAAGGTTGCAATCTTTAATAGAACTAACTACCATATGTGGAGAGCAAGAATGCAAGTGGTATTTGCAACCATGAGTATGAACATGATGAAATGCGTACAGGAGGGTTTTGTGGCTCCGGAAGAAGGTAAAGACCCAACCCTAGAGGAGTTAAGGCAGTTTGAGATAAATGGGAAGGCCTCAAATGTCATCATTTTAGCATTGACAGATGCTGAGTATGCTAAAGTTATGGACTACAAATCTGCCAAGGAGATATGGGACAGATTGCAGAAAGTCTATGAAGGTGATGACAGAATGAAGGAGGCTAAGCTTCAAGTGTTCAAGGAGAGATATGAATCTCTCAGAATGCAGAAGAATGAGACAGTTCAAGAGTTCTTCACCAGGGTTATTGACGCTGTAAACGACCTGAGAAGTTATGGGAAGAAAAAGGACTTATCAATTGTGAGGAAAATTCTGAGAATTCTGCCTGAAAGGTTTGCCTCAAAGGTAGTAGCCATAAAGGAGAGTAGAGATCTCAATTTTATGTCTCTGTATGATCTCCAGTGCAATCTCATTGCATATAAGATGAGGATAAAGTTAGTTGAAAGCTCTGCAACAACGAAGGTATCAAAAGAGGCAGCTTTCAAAGCTATGAAGCACTTCAAGATAAAAGAATAGGAAGAATCATCCAGTGAGGATGATGATGAGGAAGAAAGTGAAGGTGAAGTATTGGCTTACGTCACAAGGAAATTCAAAAGGGGGTCTAAGAAGGGAAAAGGACAGTTGTCCTTGAGATGTTATCGTTGTGGGCAGACTGGACACTTTGCTTCTCATTGCAAAATGAAACTTGATGATGAGGATGAGGATGGTGATGATGAGCAGAATTCAAGATGGAGAAGATCATCATTCAAATCAAAGAAGTCCAGCAAGAAGACTGCCAACTCATAAAAGAAGAAGAAAGGCGCATTCAAGAGTTATGCGAGTCAGATAAAAGAAGCTGATGAAGAGGAAGATGAAGAATCATCAGATGAGCAGGCCTTTATGGCATCAGCTCAACTCAAGGTGGTAGTTTAACCTCTGAAGAGGAAAAGGAGGTTGATGAAGAAGAACCAGATCTTGAAGCTGAGTTGGAAGCAGTTTCAAAGGAGATAATCAGAAGGGGCAGAGTCAAGTTTGGTAATGATGATTCACTCAACATCAATGGTTAGGGGTCAGTGAATATTGGTAAAGGGAAGCTGAAAGATGTTTTGCACGTTGAAGGACTCAGATATAATTTAGCATTTGTCAACCAACTATGGAACGACAACCACAAAGTGATATTCACAAAAACAGGTTGCCAAGTAAAGAGTAAAGAAGGCAATACTGTTGCAGCCAGGAAGAGAACAGTTGGACATTTATATGTGATTGATGAGGACAAGACAAGCAGCTGTTTGCTCACTAAAGAAGAAGAAAATCAACTCTGGCATAGGAGGTTAGGACACTTATCACAGAAGAACATGAGGAATCTGACCATTACTCATGCAATCAGAGACATTCCTGACCTCAAGAGAGAGAGAGAGTGTGTGTTTACTCAGCATACTCTAAAGGAAAACATGTCAGAAAGCAGTATAAGACCAAAGAGTTCAGTTCTGAAGTAGTGCTTGACATTATGCATACTGATTTGTGTGGGTCGATGAGAACAAAAGGGTTGAATGGTGAGAGGTACTTCATCTTGTTTATTGATGATTATTCGAGAAGGACCTGCATCATGCACCTCAAACACAAGTCAGAAGTTTTGAATTGCTTCAAGAGATACAGAAGATTGGCTGAAAATGAATGTGGAAGGAAGATCAAAGTATTGAGGTCAGATCAAGGCACTGAATTTACAAATAAAGCTTTTGAAGATTATCTTGAGAAGCATGGAATTCATCACCAATTGGCAGCAGCAAGAACAACTCAGCAGAACGGGGTGGTAGAGAGGAAAAATAGAGCTGTGGTCGAAATGGCAAGAACTTTACTATTGGAATCCAAGCTTCACACAAGATTTTGGACAGAAGCAACATTTACAGCCGTGCATCTACTAAACAGAGTATTACTAAGGCCCAACACTGATAAGACTTCATATGAGCTATGGAGTGGGAAAAATACAACAGCCAAGTATCTCAGAATCTTTGGCAGCCCATGTTTTGTGAAGAACAAGGAGCAAAACTTGGGAAAATTCAATGCTAGGTCTGATGAAGGCATCTTTGTTGGATACTCAGCAAAGACAAAAGGTTACAGAATTTTCTTGCATAAGCTAGGAAAAGTGATCACTTCCAATGATGTGAGAATAGATGAGAACTGGAAAACAATGCAGAATGGAGAAGCTGAGGACAATGAAGAAGATGACTTCAATATAGATGAAGAATCAGACCAACCTGAAGAAAAGGAACAATAAGTAAGTTCAGACTTGGAAAAGAGTGAGTCTGAAGATGAAGAAAGAAATCCTCTTGCAACTAAGACGGTGCAAGGAAGAAGGACAAAGAAAACATGGACCAGTGCTCATCAAGGAGATCAGATCATAGGTGACCCATTAGCAGGAGTTACAACAAGAAGAAGAATTATAGGAGCTACTGCTTTACTCTCACAAGTTGAACCTAAATCTGTTGAAGAGGCTATTCAAGACAAAGCCTGGGTCAAAGCTATCAATGAGGAGTTGGATCAAATTAAGAAGAATGATACATGGGAGCTAGTTCCAAGACCCACTAATAAGAATGTCATAGGAACAAAATGGGTGTTTAGGAATAAACACAATGAAGATGGCAAGGTGGTGAGGAACAAGGCCAGGCTTGTTTGCAAAGGCTACATTTAGATAGAAGGGGTAGATGTTGATGAAACTTTTGCACCAGTAGCAAGGTTAGAAACTATCAGAATGTTCTTAGCTTTGGCAACACACAAGAGGTATAAAGTCTATCAGATGGATGTGAAATCCGCCTTTCTGAATGGGCTCCTGAAAGAAGAAGTGTATATTGAACAACTTGATGGAGTACAAATCAGTGAGGATGAGACACATGTGTGCGAGCTGAAGAAAGCCTTGTATGGTCTTAAGCAAGCTCCAAGAGCATGGTACAGTAGGCTGGATGCGTACTTGAGACGGTTGAACTTCAGAAGAGGAACGATTGATAATAACCTGTATGTGTTCAACTCAAAGAAAGGCCAGCTGATAACCATAGTATATGTAGATGACATCATCTTTAGAAGGGATCACTCTAAGCTATGCCAAGATTTTGCACAGAAGATGAGTGAGGAATTTGAGATGTCATTGATTGGAGAAATGACATACTTTCTTGGATTACAGATAAAGCAGTGTGAAAAAGGTATCTTTATTTCTCAGACAAAATATGCCAAAGAGATGCCGAAAAGGTTTGGCATGGAGGATAGCAGACCTCTCAGTACCCTTATGACAGTGGGTTGCAAGTTAACAAAAGATCAAGAGGGAAGGAGTACAAGCTCTATAGAGTACAGGAAGATGATAGGGAGCCTTCTGTACCTTACAGCGTCAAGGCTTGATCTTATGCAAGCTGTGTGTACTGCCAGCAGATTCCAAGCTGATCCTAAGGAGTCTCATGTGTTGGCAGTGAAAAGAATCCTAAGGTACCTCAAAGGAACACTGGAAATGGGTTTGTGATATCCAGCCATGGATTATGTTAAACTACAAGCATACACTGATGCAGACTGGGCAGGAAGTATAGATGATAGAAAATCAACCAATGGCTGCAGTTCTACTTGGGTTCAAAGTGTGTTGCATGGTTAAGTATAAATCAAAACAGTGTTGCTTTGAGCACAGTTGAGGCTGAGTATATGGCTGCTTATGCAACATGTACACAGGTGATATGGATGTTAAGGTAATTGGCAAACTTGGGTGTTGAAGTGAAGTTACCAGTGAGTGTACTTTATGATAATCAAAGTGCTATTGATCTCAGCAAGAATTCGGTTCAACATTCAAGGAGCAAGCATATTGACATCCGGTATCACTTCATTAAAGATCAAGTGGAATAGGGTACAATTTAGTTGGAGTATGTTGGCACTAAAGATCAAATTTCAGATATTCTAACTAAACCTCTGTCCACAAAGCTGTTTGAAAAGCACAGATTAAGTCTATCTATGCAAATGCCTCCTCAAGCCTAAAAATCAGGTGAATCCTCCATCTCTACTTTTTGAGTTTTTCAGATTTGTAATTGGTTGACAAAGGGGGAGACTCTGGGAATCAGAAACTCTAGGAATCCAAAACTCTACGAATCAGAAACTCTGCAAATCCGAAACTCTTTGAAGTTCTCGACTTCTCGCTAGGATCTACTAGTTTGTGATACTGAGAGGGGGGTGAATCAGTATCACCACAATTCGCAATTCGCACGTAAGTGAACAACTTCAACTCTTCTTAAAAGCGAACTCTTTATCAGACTCGACTAAGGTAGATCTATTGCTACCTACTAATCACAACAGTCCCCAAAGTCACCTTTCAGACACCTTGCCTAATAGACAATACGGATGTTGTTGTTTAAATCTTCGTTAGGTTATGGGTTGGCTGATCCTTTAGCTGCGTTCACAATTCAATTCAAAGCACAGAACGTAAAGCAAATTAAGGACACACGAGATTTACATAGTTCCGTCAACGTGACGTACATCCACGGTGGTAGGGACTCTCCCTCTACCAAGACTATCCACTATACTTGAAAATTCCAATTACAATGGATGTCTTAATCCTCTGCTCCTTTCACTATTGCAATTACTAAGCAAGTACAATACAAAGAGTGTCACTTACTGTGTCTACCCTTCTTCTAGCTTGTCTTGCCTCTGTTGAATTGAAAGGCTGCTTCACTGCCGCTTAGAAGTTCACCGCAATGCTCTTTAACCTCTCTTGAAGAAGTTTGGAAATACGTTGAGTTCAATGCTTCACCGAATTCCTTCTCTACATTGTCTGACCCAATTCCTACTTTCACTGTCTTACGATCTCACCCATCTTCTTGTCTCATGATCTCACTGTCTTACGATTCGCCTGTCCGTTTCTCTCTCTCTTGTTATCCAGCTGGATTTCTCTCTCTTTGTCCACCCCTCTTTAGCCGTTCTGGATTTTCTCTCCTTTTCCCTTATTTGGTCGTGTTTTCTCTCTCCTTCCTGTCGACTCCTCTATTCCAGCCGTCTCCTCTTTCTCTCTCTCTCTCTCGATGGTTGTTCTTTGTTGCCGTTGGTATCTCTTTCTTCTATGGCTGTCTGGTTTCTTCTTCTGCCGGTCTGCTCCGATTTGCTCAATTTTCGTTTTCTCTCCTATCTCCGACGACGGCTACATTTTCTCTCTCCTTCTTTCGTCGGTGGCTCTCTCTCTTCTTTGGGTGGATTTTGGGCGTATCGGTGGTGTGCCAGTTTTCCATTTTTTTTTTTGGTCCTCTTCTCTCCTTCGCCTGATGACGTCTACAATTTTCTTTTTCTCTTCTTCTTCTTGTCGATGGCTCTTCTCTCTCTTCCAAGTGTTTTCTCTCTCTTCGTCCGACGGCTGCACTGTTCACTCAATGGCTACTATTCGCAACGGCTACTCTTTTCTTTTGTAAGTGGTGTTCTTCTGTGTACGGTTTGGTGTTTTGCCGTGTATTCAATTGTGTTGGCCTTACCCTAGTTTTGTCTTCCAAGGTCTTTATTTACACGGCAGATTTACGTTCTTGCCCCTCCAAGGCTTACGTGGCAAATTTACGTTCTTGCCCTTAATATGGCTTTACCTTCTTGCCCTTCCATGTGGTTTTACTTTCTTGCACACTTAAACCTAGTTGACAACAATTACAACCCATATAAGGCTATGGGAACAACAATCTGCCCCTTTGTAATTGTTGGTAACACTCATAACAAAAGCCACTATGCAGCAGTTTCAACTCCCCCTAAATACGCACTCCCCCTTTCTTAACAGCTCCCCCTGCACTGTTGCTTCTCTCCCCCTTTGCCAACCAATTACAAATCTGAAAAACTCGCAAAGTAGAGATGGAGGATTCACCTAATTTTCAAGCTTGAGGAGGCATTTGCACAGATAGAATTAATCTGTGCTTTTCAAACAGCTCTGTGGACAGAGGTTTAGTTAGAATATATGAAATTTGATCTTTAGTGCCAACATACTCCAACTGAATTGTACCCTGTTCCATTTGATCTTTAATGAAGTGATACCAAATGTCAATATGCTTGCTCCTTGAATGTTGAACCGGATTCTTATTGAGATGAATAGCACTTTGATTATCACAAAGTACACTCACTGGTAACTTCACTTCAACACCCAAGTCTGCCAATTGTCTTTGCATCCATATCACCTGAGTACATGTTGCACAAGCAGCCATATACTTAGCCTCAGCTGTGTTCAAAGTAGCACTATTTTGCTTTCTACTTAACCATGCAACACACTTTGAACCCAAGTAGAAGCTGCAGCCGTTGGTTGATTTTCTATCATCTATACTTCTTGCCCAGTCTGCATCAGTGTATGCTTGTAGTTTAACAGAATCCATGGCTGGATACCACAAACCCATTTCCAGTGTTCCTTTGAGGTACCTTAGGATTCTTTTCACTGGCAATACATGAGACTCCTTAGGATCAGCTTGGAATCTGCTAGCAGCGCACACAGCTTGCATAAGATCCGGCCTTGATGCTGTAAGGTACAGAAGGCTCCCTATCATCTTCTTGTACTCTGTAGGGCTTGTACTCCTTCCCTTCTGATCTTCTGTTAACTTGTAGCCCACTATCATAGGGGTACTGACAGGTCTGCTATCCTCTATGCCAAACCTTTTCAACATCTCTTTGGCATATTTCGTCTAAGAAATAAAGATACCTTCTTCACATTGCTTTATCTGTAATCCAAGAAAGTACATCATTTCTCCAATCAATGACATCTTAAATTCCTCACTCATCTTTTGTGCAAAATCATGGCATAGCCTTCTTAGACAAGGGTTCATGGCAGCATTTTGCACATTTAAGCCAGTTCAACTCAAAAAGGAGAAAGCTATCTTTAAGCCAGTTCAAAGAAAAGAATATAAAGCAAAAAAGGAGGTTGCTAATATAGTTGAAATTGCACTAAAGGCTAACTACAAGGATAAGCAGTGGATCCTTGATAGTGGATGCACTTCACACATGACAGGAGATAAGAGTAAACTATCAAAGCTAAACAAGTCAAGAGAAGGTGGAGTCAAGTTTGGCAATGATGATTCACTCAACATCAGTGGTCAGGGGTCAGTAAATATTGGAAAAGGAAAGCTGAAAGATGTTCTGCATGTTGAAGGACTCAGATATAATCTAGCATTTGTCAGCCAGTTATGCAACCAAGACCACAAAGTGATATTCATAAAAACAGGTTGCCAAGTAAAAAGTAAAGAAGGTAATACTGTTGCACTCAGGAAGAGAACAACTGGAAATTTATATGTGATTGATGAGGACAAGACAAACAGCTGTTTACTTACAAAAGAAAAAGAAAATCAACTTTGGCATAAGAGGCTAGGACACTTAACACAGAAGAACATGAGGAAGCTGACCACTACTCATGCAATCAGAGGCATTCCAGACCTCAAGAGAGAGAGGGAGCATGTCTGCTCAGCATGCTTTAAAGGAAAACAGGTGATATGGATGCAAAGACAATTGGCTGATTTGGGTGTTGAAGTTAAGCTACCAATGAGTGTACTTTGTGATAATCAAAGTGCAATTGATCTCAGCAAGAATCAAGTTCAACATTCAAGGAGCAAGCATATTGACATCCGGTATCACTTTATCAAAGATCTAGTGGAACAGGGTACAATTCAGTTGGAGTATGTTGGCACTAAAGATTAAATGTTAGATATTCTAACTAAACCTCTGTCCACAAAGCTGTTTGAAAAGCACAGATTGAGTCTATCTGTGCAAATGCCTCCTCAAGCTTGAAAATCAGGTGAATCCTCCATCTCTACTTTGCGAGTTTTTCAGATTTGTAATTGGTTGGTAAAGGGGGAGAGAAGCAACAGTGCAGGGGGAGCTATTAAGGAAAGGGGAGTGCATATTTAGGGGGAGTTGTAATCTATCTGCTTCTGGATTATTACTCTAAGAAGATTATGAAGGACTGCTGCATAATGGCTTTTGTTGTGAGTGTTGCCAACAATTACAAAGTGGGAGATTGTTGTTCCCATAGCCTTGTATGGGTTGTAATTGTTGTCAACTAGATTTAAGTGTGCAAGTAATTTGAAACTACATGGAGGGCAAGAAAGTAAAGCCACATGGAGGGGTAAGAAAGTAAATCACAATATAGTAAGCCCTACTAAGGTTTTCATGGAAGAGAGTATATAAACCAAGACCTTGGAAGACATAAGTGTGGGTGGACAGCAAAACATAACTTTGCAAGAGAGAGAGAAAACCCTACACGGCCAAACAAAAGTGGACAGCAAAACAAGGGTACATGGCCAAAGCACACCAACGGCAAGAGAGACCTTGGTGAGACAAAACCTTACAACAAGAGAGAAACGGACGACACGGCAAGGAGACAACATGGCAAAGAGACCTTGGATAGCAAGGGAGACCTTGGTTGGCTAAAGGCAAACCGTGTGACTCACGGTAAGAGAAGAGACTGCATGCCATCGGAGAGCAAAGACGACACACACCCACCGTATGGGAAGAGAAGACAAACTGTGGAAGAGAAGACAACTGGGAAAGCAAACCAAAACACACACACCACTGGGAGAGAAAAAGAAAAGACGCCACCATGAGAGAAAAAGGGAAATACACCACCGAGAGAGCCAACGTGAAAACCAGAACCGGGAGAGCTAACGTGAAAAATAGAACCGGGAGAGCCAACGTTGGAGAGAAATGGGAGAGGAAAAGAAAGGAGACCCGGCTGGACGGTGAGAGGGAAACGGACGACACAGCAAGGAGAAAACCGTATGACAGCAAGAGAGAGAAACCCGTGAGAAACAACCACCGGCAAGAGAAAAGATGACAACACGGCAAAGGAACGCACAACAAAAGGAAACCCATAAGAGACGATACACCACCAGGAGAGAAAACAGACGAGGAGAGCAGACGGCAAAACCAGAAACGCACCACCCCTAGAAGAGAAGAAAACCAAAAACGTGAGGTGAGGGCAAAAACCAGAAATGGGAGACCAGTGGAACCGTGAAACGGGTGAGGAGGATTGTAGCAAAACCATGATGGAGGAGGGCAGCAAAACTGCGAAACGAACAGGAGTGTAGCAGAACCGTGCAGCGAAGTAGATGCAAACTAGAAACGTGCGTGAGGCGTGAGACCAGAACGTGCAACAACGTGACTGATCAGAAGCATGGGCAGGCTATGAGATGTGAAACGGTAGACTAGAAGTGTGAGTGCAAGCCATGAAACCGTGAGACGGTGAAAGCAGGAGTTGTGTGAAACAACCTAGAGAAGGAATTCGGTGAAGCATTGGAAAGAACTCAACGTATATTCCAGATTTCTTCAAGAGAGGTTAGAGAGTGTTGTGGTGGACTTCTTAGCAGTAGTGAAGCAGCCTATTCAATTCAATAAAGGCAAGACAAGTTAAAAAAAGGGTAGACACAGTAAGTGACACTCTTTGTATTATACTTGCTTTGTATTTGCAATAGTGAAAGGAGCAGAGGTGTTGTTCCCACAGCCTTGTATGGGTTGTGATTGTTGTCAACTAGATTTATGTGTGCAAGCAGAAGTGGCTCATATCTTAGGAATTACAGGATAAGACTAGCATGTCAAATAACCTCGTAAAGTGATCTCCTTGGAGTGAACTTGTAAAGGGAATTTAGCATTGCTTAAGTCTTAGTGTGACATAGCATTGGTTGAGAAAAATAAATTAAGAAGGAGGATAATGCTGAATTTTGAATGGAATATTAATATGAAACCACATGGAGGGGCAAGAAAGAAAATCCGCCGTAGCTCAAGTAAGCCTTACTAGGGTTTTCATAAAAGGCAGCATATAAACCAAGACTTATCAGTTTTTAGGGCAGCACACACACACTAGAAAAGGGGACACGGATACAAACCAGAAAAGGGAGAAATGAGACACCGGTGAGACCAGAAACGTTGGAGATATAGACTAGAGCACATCGGAAGATCAGAATCCGTGAGACCAGAAAAGGGTGACCACCGTAAGATAGAGAAACACGTTAGAGCAGACTAGAAAGAGAGGACGTGAGACCTGAAGAAGGTGAGACGTTAGAGCAAACCAAACCTAGAAACCGTGAGACGTGAGAGCAGATCAGGACCAGGGAAGATGTGAGACTAGCAAAGCGTGCAACGGGTGAGACCAGACCAGAATGTGAGACCAGGTGAGACCTGGAAACGTGAGACCTGGAAACATGAGACCAGACCAGACCAGAACCATGAGACCAGGTGAGACCTAGAAAAGTGAGACCAGACCAAACCTGAAACGGGTGAGACCAGATCAGACTTGGAACGGGTGAGACCAGATCAGACCTGGAGCAGGTGAGACCAAGTGAGATCAGAACGAAAACGTGCGACGATGTGACCAGACCAGAAACGTGCAACGGTGAGAGCAGACCAAAAATGCGTGACGGTGAAAATAGACCAGAAACATGGGAGACAAGAAAAGGGTGAAACACCGTGAGATTAGGTGAGGCGTGAGACCAGGTGAGATGTGAGACCAAGTGAGGCGTGAGACCAGAAAAGGGTGAAACGTGTGACATCAGAACACACCGTGAGACCCAAAATTGGTGAGACCAGAAAAGGGTGAAAACGGTGAGACAGTGAGACGGTGAGATCAGGAGACGAGTGAGACCGTGAGACGGTGAGACCAAAAGTTGTGTGAGGCAACTTAGAGATGAAATTCAGTGAAGCATTTGAGAGAACTCAACGAATTTTTCAGATTTCTTCAAGAGAGGTTAGAGAGTGTTTTGGTGATCTTCCAAGCAGTAGTGAAGCAGCCTATTCAAATCAAACAGAGGCAACACAAGCTAGAAGAAGGGTAGATAGAGTAAGTGACACTCTTTGTATTATGATTGCTTTCTATTTGCAATAGTGAAAGGAGTAGAAGATTAAAACATCCATTGTAATCATAGGGAATACCACAATAGTGTTCTCAAGTATAGTGGATTGTCTCGGTAGAGGAAGAAACTCTACCACCGTGGAGTACGTTACATTGACGGAACCACGTAAATCTCTCGTGTACTTGCTTTGAATTTACATTCTGTGTTTTGAATTGAGTTGTGAACATAGCTAAAGAATCATCAAACCCATAACCTAAAAGAAGACCTAGTCAAGAACAACCAATTCATCTAATAGGCAAGGTGTCTGAAAGGTAACTTTAGGGACTATTGTGATCAGTAGGTAACAATAGATCTACCTTAGTTGAATCTAGGAAAGAGTTCATTTTTGGCTTAAATTATTAGAGTTTTTTTAAGGGGTGTGATACTGATTCACCCCCCTCTCAGTATCACAGACTAATAGATCCTAGGGTGAAGTTGGGAACTTCAAGAGGATTTAGACATCCATTGTAACTAAATTGCGGACATAGGGAGTACCACACTGGTATTCTCAAGTATAGTGGATTGTCTTGATAGAGGAAGAATCCCTACCACCGTGGACGTACGTCATATTAATGGAACCACGTAAATCTCTTGTGTCCTTACTTTGATTTACATTTTGTGTTTTGAATTGAGTTGTGAATGTAGCTAAAGTATCATCGACCCCATAACCTAAAGAAGACCTAATCAAGAACATCCAATCTATCTAATAGGCAAGGTGTCTGAAAGGTGACTTTGGGGACTATTGTGATTAGTAGCTAACAATAGATCTACCTTAGTCGAATTTGAGAAAAAGTTTGCTTTTAAGATGAGGTTCAAGTTGTTCACATACCTGCGTATTGACGAGAGCAAAAGTATTAAAGAAGTAGAATACTTTGGCTTAAGTTATCAAAGTTTTAAAGGGTTGTGATACTGATTCACCCCCCCTCTTAATATGATAGACTAGTAGATCCTAAGGTGAAGTCAAAAACTATAGTTTCTGATTCGTAGAATTTCAGATTCACAGTGTTTCTAAAACGCAAAATTTCTAATTCGTAGAGTTTCAGATTCGCAGAGTTTCGGATTCCCAAAGTTTTTGATTTGCAAAAATTCATAGAGTTTCTGATTCACAGAGTTTCTAATTCTCAGAGTTTTGGATTCGCAGAGTTTCGGATTCGTCGAGTTTCTGATTCATAGAATTTCTGATTCGCAGAGTTTCAAATTCACAGAGTTTCTGATTCACAAAGTTTCTGTTTTGCATTGTTTTAGATGTGCAAAGTTTTTGATTCGCAGGGTTTTAGATTCATAGAGTTTCAGATCCGTAGAGCTTTGGATGCCTAGTGTTTCTGATTCACAGAGTTTTTGGCTCGCATTGTTTCAAATGTGCAGAGTTTCTGATTCGCAGTCTTTCGGATTCACAGAGTTTTGGATCCGTAGAGTTTCGGATGCCCAATGTTTCTGATTCACAGAGTTTTTGATTCGCAGAGTGTTGTTCCCACAGCCTTGTATGGGTTGTAATTGTTGTCAACTAGGTTTAAGTGTGCAAGAAAGTAAAGCCACATGGAGGGGTAAGAAAGTAAATCTACCGCGTAAGGGCAAGAACGTAAATCCGCCACGTAAGCCCTATTAGGGTTTCATGGAAGAGAGTATATAAAGACCTTGGAAGACAAAACTAGGGTAAGGCCAGCACAATTGAATACATGGAAAAACACAAGAGGGTGAACAGCATAATTGAATACTCAGCAAAACACAAGCAACCGTTCAACCAAGGAAGTCGGCAATTGAGCAAAACAGACAACAAATCTAGACAACCAGCTGACCAAAGAGAGAAAACGTGAGGAAGGAGCCGGCCAAACAAAAAGACATCCAAAGCAAACCACTTAGCAAACACAAGGGAGAAAATGGCAAACCACCACTTGCAAAGGAGAAGACACGGCTGGATAGCAACCAAAGGTGAACGGCAAATCACAAATCAGAAGGTGCTGGATGGCAAAACACAAAGGGTGACCGGCCAAAGAGAGAAAACAAGGGAGGAATGGCTGACAGCAAGAACTAAACGGCAAAACACAAAGGGACAGCCAAAGGGAAACAACCGGCCAACCAAAGGTGAACGTCCAAACCAATCTACACGGCCAAACACAACCAACGGCAAAGGGGTGGACAGCCAAGCAAGGAGGAGAAGGGCCAAAGCAAGGCTGGACGACAAGGGAGAACACACGGCAAAGAGGTGTGACGGCTGGAGAAAACCGTGTGACTCACGTAAGAGAGAAGACAGCACACTGTCTGTAAGGGAAGAGAGGAGAAACCATGAAAGAGGAGACCACCGGGAGAGCAAACCAAGCTGTCTGGAGGTGTAAAACAGACAAGTGCAAACCAGAAACGGTGGTAAGGCGTGTGACCAGCAAGTCGTGCAAACTAGAAACGTACTTGAGACGTGAAACGCCAAATCAGAAGTGTGCGTGAGGTGTGTGACCAGCAAAGGGTGCAATCCAGAAACGTGCGTGAGACGTGTAACGCCAAACCAGAAACGTGAGGTAGGCCGTGAGACGTGGAACAACAAACCAGAAACGTGAGGCGAGCCGTGAGACAAGGAGACGGGTGAGACTGTGAGACAGTGAAAGCAGGAGCTGTGTAAGACAACCTAGAGAAGAATTCAGCGAAGCATCAGAAAAAACTCAACGTATTTCCAGATTTCGTCAAGAGAGGTTAGAGAGCGTTGTGGTGAACTTCTAAGTGGCAGTGAAGTAGCCATTCAATTTAACAGAGGCAAGACAAGCTAGAAGAAGGGTAGACACAGTAAGTGACACTCTTTGTATTGTACTTGCTTAGTAATTTGCAATAATGAAAGGAGCAGAGGATTAAGACATCCATTGTAATTAGAATTCTCAAGTATAGTGGATAGTCTCAGTAAGGGAGAGTCCCTACCACCATGGATGTACGTCACATTGACGGAACCACGTAAATCTCATGTGTCCTTAATTTGTTTTACGTTCTGTGTTTTGAATTAAGTTGTGAACGCAGCTAAAGTATCAGCCAACTCATAACCTAAAGGAAGACCTAAACAAGAACATCCGAATTGTCTATTAGGCAAGGTGTCTGAAAGGTGACTTTGGGGACTATTGTGATTAGTAGGTAGCAATAGATCTACCTTAGTCGAATCTGAGAAAGAGTTCGCTTTTAAGAAGAGGTTGAAGTTGTTCACATATCTACGAATTGTGGTAATACTGATTCACCCCCCCTCTTAGTATCAAAAACTAGTAGATCCTAGGGTGAAGTCAGGAACTTCAATTGGTATCAGAGCCCAGGTTCACTAGTTTGAAGATTAACAGCTTGGTGTACTAGTTTGAAGGGATCTAGAAGTTTGACTTGTTCAGCATACTGAGAAATGGAAGCCGGTAGCAGCACTAGCACTACTTACAGCAAGAAGGTTCCAATCTTCAACGGAACCAACTACCATATGTGGAGAGCAAGAATGCAATTGGTATTTGCAACCATGGGCATGAATATAGTGAAATGCGTACAAGAGGGTTTTGTGGCTCCAGAAGAAGGTAAAGACCCAACCCCAGAGCAGTTAAGGCTATTTGAGATAAATGGGAAGGCCTCAAATCTCATCATTTCAGCATTGATAGATGCTGAGTATGCTAAAGTTGTGGACTACAAATCTACTAAGGAGATATGGGACAGATTGCAGAAGGTCTATGAAGGTGATGGCAGAATGAAGGAGGCCAAGCTTCAAGTTTTCAAGGAGAGATATGAATCCCTTAGAATACAGAAGAATGAGACAGTCCAAGAATACTTCACCAGGGTTATTGATGCTGTAAATGACCTTAGAAGTCAAGGGAAGAACAAGAAGGACTCATCTATTGTGAAGAAAATTCTGAGAGGTTTGCCTCAAAGGTGGCAGCTATAAAGGAGAGTAGAGACCTCAATTCTATGTCACTGCATGATCTCCAATGCAATCTCATTGCATATGAGATGAGAATAAAGTCAACTGAATGCTCCTCAACATCAAAGCTATCAAAGGAGGCAACTTTCAAAGCTATGAGACACTTGAAGATAAGAGAAGAGGAAGAATCATCCAATGGGGATGATGATGATGATGAGGAAGAAAGTGAAGGTGAAATGTTGGCTTACTTCACAAGAAAATTCAAAAAGGGGTCTAAGAAGGGAAAAGGACAGTTGTCCTTGAGATGTTATCATTGTGTATAGACTGGACACTTTGCTTCTCAGTGTAAAGTGAAACTTGATGATGAAGATGAGGGTGGTGATGATGAGCAAAATTTAAGATAGAGAAAATCATTATTCAAATCAAAGAAGTCCAGCAAGAAGACTGCCAACCCACAGAAGAAAAAGAGAGGCTCAAGAGTTATGTGAGTTAGATAAAAGAAGCTGATGAAGAGGAAGATGAAGAATCATCAGATGTGCAGGCCTTTATGGCATCAGCTCAAGGTGGTAGTTCAACCTCTGAAGAGGAAGAGGAGGTTGATGAAGAAGAACCAGATCTTGAAGCTGAGTTGGAAGTAGCTTCAAAGGAGATAATCAGAAGAGGCAGAACCATAAAAAGGTTGAAGGCTCACATAAAACAAGTTGAAGCAAAGTCTGAGGAAGCTGAAAGTCAAATGGATGAAATAAGGGCTGAACAGATTGACTTAAAGAGAAGATTTGAAGAACAGATCAAAATATGTGAAGACCTTACAGTAGAGCTTGGCTCAAGGGCTTTAAAAATTGAAGAAATGGAGAAAGAGTTGCTGAGACTTCAGCAACAACTCAAAAGTAGCAAAGAGAACTTGCAAAAGCTTGAAATGATAGGAGAAACAAGTTCTGCAAAAGGAGAGAAGAATGTAAAGAAAGTGCAGCAATCTGAGGCTGCATTGGCTAAAGAAAATAAGAATTTGCCATATAAGTTGAAAGAGAAGGTTGTGACTCAGAAGAAGATAACTGAGAATAAAGAAGATCTGAAGAAGCAACCTAGGGTGGCAAACAAGAAGGAAGAAAAGAAAGTCAGCCAGTAGAGGGCTACGACTGAATAGAAGAAGGAGAAGAAGGTGACTGAAATGAAAGTCACACAAGCAAAGAAGCCAGCTACTTTGCCTACACAGCAAGTGATGAACAGAAGAAGACAAGCTGTGATCAGACCCAAGAAGAGGCAGTTTCATGGTCATTACCTTTATTGTGGAATTTGGGGTCATAAGGCGAGTAACTACTGGTGGAGAAGGCCAGTATATGTCTCCAACATGAGAAGATACGACGCTACATACAGGGGGAGACAATACAAAACTTAGAGGAGAACACTTGTCGTGAGTTCTTGCACATACTGTAAAAAGCAAGGACATACTAACGAGGATTATTGGTGGAAGCCCAAACCAGTAGCTTCAAAGAACCAGTTTGCTATATTAGCAGACTTGGAACAGTGTGAAAAGTGCGGGCAGGATGGCCATAATGCCAAGAGATGCATGACACTTCTCCCTGAGCAAGAGAAGGCACTTAATGGCACAGTGAAAACAAGCGGTGTAGTCAAAGCTGAGAAAAAGGAGAAAGCTATCTTCTAACCAGTTCAAAAGAAGGAATATAAAGCTAAAAGCGAGGTGGCTAATATAGCTGAAATTGCACTCAAAGTTGACTGCAAGAATAAGCAATGGATCCTTGACAGTGGATGCACTTCACACATGATGGGAGACAAGAGTAAATTGTCAAAGCTAAACAGGTCAAGAGAAGGCAGAGTCAAGTTTGGCAATGATGATTCACTCAACATCAATTGTCAGGGGCCAACGAATATTGGAAAAGGAAAGCTGAAAGATGTTCTGTACATTGAAGGACTTAGATATAATCTAGCATCTTTTAGCCAACTATGCAGCTACGACCACAAAGTGATATTCAAAAAAACAGGTTGTCGAGTAAAGAGTAAAGAAGGTAATACTATTGCAGCCAGGAAGAGAACAGCTGGAAATTTATATGTGATTGATGAGGACAAGACAAGCAGCTGTTTACTCACCAAAGAAGAAGAAAATCAACTCTAGCATAGGAGGCTGGGACACTTATCACAGAAGAACATGAGGAAGCTGACCACTACTCATGCAATCAGAGACATTCCTGACCTTAGGAGAGAGAGAGAGTATGTTTGCTCAGCATGCTCTAAAGGAAAACTTGTCAAAAAGCAGTATAAGACCAAAGAGTTCAGTTCTGAAGTAGTGCTTCACATTGTGCATACTAATTTGTGTGGGTCGATGAGAACAAAAAGGTTAAATGGTGAAAGGTGCTTCATCTTGTTTGTTGATGATTATTTGAGAAGGACCTGCATCATGCACCTCAAACACAAGTCAAAAGTTTTGAATTGCTTTAAGAGATACAGAAGATTGGCTAAAAATGAAAGTGGAAGGAAGATTAAAGTATTGAGGTCAGATCAAGGTACTTAATTTACAAATAAAGCTTTTGAAGATTAACTTAAGAAGCATGGAATTCATCACCAATTGGCAATAGCAAGAACACCTCAACAGAACGGGGTGGTAGAGAGGAAAAATAGAGCTGTGGTCGAAATGGTGAGAACTCTATTGTTGGAATCCAAGCTTCACACAAGATTTTGGACAGAAGCAACATTTAAAGCTGTGTATCTACTAAATAGAGTATTATTAAGGCCCAATACTGATAAGACTCCATATGAGCTATGGAGTGAGAAAAAGACAACAACCAAGTATCTCAGAATCTTTTGCAGCCCATGTTTTGTGAAGAACAAGGAGCAAAACTTAGGAAAATTCAATGCTAGGTCTTATGAAGGCATCTTTGTGGGATACTCAACAAAGACAAAAGGTTACAAAGTTTTCTTGCATAAGCTGGGAAAAGTGATCACTTCTAGTGATGTGAGAATAGATGAGAACTGGAAAACAATGCAGAATGGAGAAGCTAAGGACAATGAAGAAGATGACTTCAATATAGATGAAGAATTAGACCAACCTGAAGAAAAGGAACAAGAAGTTCAGACTTGGAGAAGAGTGAGTCTGAAGATGAAGAAAGAGATCCTCTTGCAACTAAGACTGTGCAAGAAAGAAAGCCAAAGAAAATGTGGACCAGTGCTCATCAAGAAAATCAAATCATAGGTGACCCATCAGCAGGAGTTACAACAAGAAGAAGAATTGTGGGAGCTACTGCTTTACTCTCACAAGTTGAACCTAAATCTATTGAAGAGACTACACAAGATCTAACTAAATCTCTGTCCAAAGAGCTATTTGAAAAGCACAAAATGAGTCTGTCTGTGCGAATGCCTCCTCAAGCCTGAAGTTCAGGTGAATCCTCCATCTCCACTTTACGAGTTCTTCAAATTTGTAATTGGTTGGCAAAGGGGGAGAGAAACAACAGTGCAGGGGGAGCTGTTAAGAAAGGGGGAGTGCATATTTAGAGGGAGTTGAAATTGCTGCATAATGGCTTTGGTTATGAGTGGGAGATTATTGTTCCCACAGCCTTGTATGGGTTGTAATTATTGTCAACTAGGTTTAAGTGTACAAGAAAGTAAAGCCATATGGAAGGGCAAGAAGGTAAAGCCACATGGAAGGGCATGAAAGTAAATCCACATAGAAGGGCAAGAAGGTAAAGCCACATGGAAGGGCAAGAAAGTAAATCCGCCACATAAGGACAAGAACGTAAATCTGCCACGTAAGCCCTATTAGGGTTTCATGGAAGAGAGTATATAAAGACCTTGGAAGACAAAACTAGGGTAAGGCCAGCACAATTGAATACATGGCAAAACACAAGCAACCATTCCACCAAGGAAGTCGGCAATTGAGCAAAACGGACAGCAAACCTAGACAACCAGCAGACCAAAGAGAGAAAGTGAGGAAGGAGCCGGCCAAACAAAAAGACATCCAAAGCAAACCACTTGACAAACACAAGGGAGCAAACAACAAACCACCACCTGCAAAGGAGAAGACATGGCTGGACAGCAACTAAAGGTGAATGACAAATCACAAATCAGAAGGTGCTGGACAACAAAACACAAAGGGTGACCGACCAAAGAGAGAAAACAAGGGAGGAACGGCTGGACAGCAAGAGCTAGACGGCAAAACACAAAGGGACAGCCAAAAGGAAACAATTGGCCTACCAAAAGTGAACGTCCAAACCAATCTACACGACCAAAGGTGAACGTTCAAACCAACCTACACGGCCAAACAAGGTAAACATCTAAACCAATCTACAGGCCAAACACAACCAACGGCAAAGGGGTGGACAGCCAAGCAAGGAGGAGAAGGGCCAAAGCAAGGCTGGACGGCAAGGGAGAACACACAACAAAGAGGTGTGACGGTTGGAGAAAACCGTGTGACTCACGTAAGACAGAAGACAGCACACCATTCGTAAGGGAAGAGAGGAGAAACCGTGAAAAAGGAGACCACCGGGAGAGCAAACCAAGCTGTCCAGAGGTGTAAAATGGACAAGTGTAAACTAGAAACAGTGGTAAGGCATGTGACTAGTAAGGCGTGCAAACCAGAAATGTACGTGAGACGTGAAATGCCAAATCAGAAGCATGCGTGAGGTGTGTGACCAGCAAAGGGTACAAACTAGAAATGTGCATGAGACGTGTAGCGCCAAACCAGAAACGTGAGGCAGGCCATGAGACGTGGAACGACAAACCAGAAATGTGAGGCAAGCCGTGAAACAAGGAGACAGGTGAGACTGTGAGACGGTGAAAGCAGGAGTTGTGTGAGACAACCTAGTGAAGAATTCGGCGAAGTATCGGAAAGAACTCAACGTATTTCTAGATTTCTTCAACAGAGGTTAGAGAGCATTGTGGTGAACTTCTAAGTGGCAGTGAAGTAGCCATTTAATTTAACAGAGGCAAGACAAGCTAGAAGAAGGGTAGACACAGTAAGTGACACTCTTTGTATTGTACTTGCTTAGTAATTTGCAATAGTGAAAGGAGTAGAGGATTAAGACTTCCATTGTAACTAGAATTCTCAAGTATAGTGGATAGTCTCGGTAAGGGAGAGTCCTTACCACCGTGGATGTACGTCACATTGATGGAACCACGTGAATCTCGTGTGCCCTTAATTTGCTTTACGTTCTGTGTTTTGAATTGAGTTGTGAACGTAGCTAAAATATCAGCCAACCCATAACTTAAAAGAAGACCTAAACAAAAACATCCAAATTATCTATTAGGCAAGGTGTCCGAAAGGTGACTTTGGGGACTATTGTGATTAGTAGGTAGTAATAGATCTACCTTAGTCGAATCTAAGAAAGAGTTCTCTTTTAAATAGAGGTTGAAGTTGTTCACATATTTGCAAATTGTGGTGATACTGATTCACCCCCCCTTTCAGTATTACAAACTAGTAGATCCTAGGGTGAAGTTGGGAACTTCACAGAGTTTCGGATGCCCAATGTTTTTGATTCACAGAGTTTCGGATTCACAGAAGTTTTGATTCACAGAGTTTCTGATTCGCAGATTTTGGGATTCATAGAGATTCTGATTCGCAGAGTTTCTGATTGGCAAAGTTTTGGATTCAAAGAGTTTCGGATTTGCAGAGTTTCAGATTCGTAGAGTTTCGGATTCCTAGATTTCGGATTTGTAGTGTTTCTAATTCGTAGAATTTTTAATTCACAGAGTTTCGAATTCCCCGAGTTTCTTATTCGTAGAGATTCACAAAGTTTCTGATTCGTACAGTTTCTGATTTACAGAATTTTTGATTCGCAGAGTTTTGGATTCATAGATTTTCTAATTCTCAGAATTTCTGATTCGCAGAATTTCGGATTCACCGAGTTTTTGATTCGTAGAGTTTCGGATTCACAGAGTTTCTGATTTACAGATTTTCTGATTCGCAGAGTTTTGGATTCCCAGAGTTCCTGATTCACAGACTTTCTAATTCACAGAATTTCTAATTTGAAGAGTTCCTGATTCGTAGAATTTTAGATTCGCAGATTTTCTGATTCACAGAATTTTGGATGTACAGAGTTTCTGATTTGCAGAGTTTTGGATCCGTAGAGTTTCGGATGCCCAGTGTTTTTGATTCGCAGAGTTTCTGATTTGCAGAATTTCTGATTCGCAGAGTTTCGGATTCGTAAAGTTTCTGATTCGCAAATTTTGGGATTCACAGAGATTCTGATTCACAGAGTTTCTAATTTGTAAAGTTTCGAATTCGAAGAGTTTTGGATTTGCAGAGTTTCTAATTCGCAGTGTTTTGGATTCCCAGAGTTTCTGATTCATAGTATTTCTAATTCGTAGAATTTTTAATTCACAGAGTTTCGGATTCCTAGAGTTTCTTATTTACAGAGATTCACAGAGTTTCTGTTCTTCCCACAGCCTTGTATGGGTTGTAATTGTTGTCAACTAGATTTAAGTGTGCAAGTAATTTGACATGGAGGGGTAAGAAAGTAAAGCTACATAGAGGGGCAAGAGAGTAATTTGAAGCTACATGAAGGGGCAAGGAAGTAAAACCACACGACAACCTTACACCATCGGTAGAAAAGAGGTATACGACCAAGTAAAGGGACAACGAAAAAAAAAAAAAACAGAGAACAAACCGTCGGTAGAAAAATAGAGAAAACCAGAGAAGGCCGAAAGGGGCTGGACAGCAGGACGAAAGATATACCATTGGAAAGAGCAAAATGTCAATAGGGGGCTAGATGGCAGAACAAAGAGGAGAGTGGACGGCAAAGGAATGCACAGCGAAACACTAGAACTCTCGGCAAAGAGGTGAACGACCAAAGAAGAGTGGACAACAAAGGAAAAGAGTGAATGACTGGACGGTAGAAAGAGAGGATACGAGATACGGCCAAAGAAAGCCACCACCGTAAACGAAGAGCCACCATCGTAAGAGAAAGTAGACGAAAAAGAAAGGAGACCCGGCTGGACAACAAGGAGAAAACACGGCAGAACAGGGGTACACAGCTGGACGGTGAGAGAGAAAACCCGGCTGGACGGTGAAAGAAAAAACCCGTGAGAGACGTACAGTCACCAGGAGTGAAACGGATGAGCAAAGCAGATCTGGTATCCATGAGGCTTGAGAACAGCAAAGTGGGTGCAGATCTGAAACGTGAGACCATAACGTGGGACGGCATGAGACCAGAATGTGCGTCGGTGTGAGACTAGAACGTGCGACGACGTGAGACTAGAACGTGCGTCGGTGTGAGACCAGAACGTGCAATGGCGTGACTGATCAGAAGCGTGGGGTAGGCTGTGAAACGTGAAACGGCAGACCAAAGGCATGAGTACAAGTTGTGAAGATGTGAGACGGTGAAAGCAGGAGTTATGTGAAACAACCTAGAAAAGGAATTTGGTGAAGCATTGGAAAGAACTCAATGTATTTCTAGATTTCTTCAAGAGAGGTTAGAGACTGTTGTGGTGGACTTCTAAGCGGCAGTGAAGCAGCCTGTTCAATTCAATAGAGGCAAGACAAGCTAGAAGAAGGGTAGACACAGTAAGTAACACTCTTTGTATTATACTTACTTTGTATTTGCAATAGTGAAAGGATCAGAGGATTAAGACATCCATTGTAACTACGTTGTGAACATCAGGAGTACCACACTGATATTCTCAAGTATAGTGGATTGTCTCAATAGAGAAGGAGTCCCTACCACTGTGGATGTATGTCACATTGACGGAACCACATAAATCTCTTGTGTCCTTACTTTTATTTACATTCTGTGTTTTGAATTGAGTTGTGAACGCAGCTAAAGTATCATCGAACCCATAACCTAAAGAAGACCTAATCAAGAACATCTGATCTGTCTAATAGGCAAGGTGTCTAAAAGGTGACTTTGGGGACTATTATAATTAGTAGGTAACAATAGATCTACCTCAATCGAATCCGAGAAAGAGTTCGCTTTTAAGAAGAGGTTGGAGTTGTTCACATACCTGCATATTAACGAGAGCGAAAGTATTAAAGAAATAGAATACTTTGGCTTAAGTTATCAGTGTTTTTTAAGGGGTGTGATATTGATTCACCCCCCCTTTCAGTATCGCAGACTAGTAGATCCTAGGGTGAATTTGGGAACTTCAATTGGTATCAGAGCACAGGTTCACTAGCTTGAAGCTTAACAGCTTGGTGTACTAGTTTGAAGAGCTTCAGAAGTTTTAACTTGTTCAACATACTGAGAAATGGACACTGGTACCAGCACCAGCACTACTTACAGTAAAAAGGTTCCAATCTTCAATGGTACCATATGTGGAGAGCTAGAATGCAGGTGGTATTTGCAACCATGGGTATGAACGTGGTGAAATCTGTACAGGAGGGTTTTGTGGCTGCAGAATAAGGTAAAGACCCAACCCCAGAGGAATTATGGCAGTTTAAGATAAATGGGAAGGCCTCAAACGTCATCATTTCAGCATTGACAGATGCTGAGTATGCTAAAGTTATGGACTGCAAATCTACTAAAGAGATATGGGACAGAATGCAGAAAGTCTATGAAGGTGATGACAGAATGAAGGAGGCCAAGCTTTAAGTGTTCAAGGAGAGATATGAATCTCTCAGAATGCAGAAAAATGAGACAGTCCAAGAGTTCTTCACCAAGGTTATTGATGCTGTAAACGATCTTAGAAGTCATGGGAAGAACAAGAAGGACTCATCTATTATGAAGAAAATTTCTGCTTGAGAGGCTTGCCTCAAAGGTGGCAGCCATATAGGAGAGTAGAGATCTCAATTCTATGTCATTGCATGATCTCCAGTGCAATCTCATTATGTATGAGATGAGAATAAAGTCAACTGAAAGCTCTTCAACATCAAAGCTATCAAAGGAGGCAGCTTTCAAAGCTATGAGACACTTAAAGATATGAGAAGAGGAAGAATCATCCAGTGAGAATGATGATGATGATGTGGAAGAAGGTGAAGGTGAAGTGTTGGCTTACTTCACAAGGAAATTCAAAAAGGGGTCTAAGAAGGGAAAAGGACAGTTGTCTTTGAGATGTTATCATTGTGGGCAGACTGGACACTTTGCTTCTCAATGCAAAGTGAGACTTGACGATGAAGATGCAAATGGTGATGATGAGCAGAATTCAAAATGGAGAAGACCATCATTCAAGTTAAGGAAGTCTAGCAAGAAAACTGCCAACCCACAAAAGAAGAAGAGAGGCTCATTCAAAAGTTATGTGAGCCAGACAAAAGAAGCCGATGAGGAGGATGATGTAGACTCATCAGATGAGAATGCCTTTATGGCATCAGCTCGATGTGGTAGTTCAACCTCTGAAGAGGAAGAGGAGATTGATGAAGATGAACCAAATCTTGAAGCTGAGTTATAAACAGCTTTAAAGGAGATAATCAAAAGGGGCAGAACCATAAGAAGGTTGGAGGCCCATATAAAATAAGTTGAAGCAAAGTTTAATGAAGCAGAAAGTCAAAAAAATGAAATAAGGGCTGAACATATTGACTTGAAGAAAAGATTTGAAGAACATATCAAAATATGTGAAGACCTTACTATGGAGCTTGGCTCAAGGACTTCAACAATTGAAGAAATGGAGATAGAGTTGCTGAGACTTCAGCAACAACTCAAAAAGAGTGAAGAGAACTTGCAAAAGTTTGAAGTGATAGGAGAAACAAGCTCTACAAGAGAAAAGAAGAATGAAGAGAAAGTGCAGCAATCTAATGCTGCACTACCTAAAGAGAATGAGACTTTGCCACAGAAGTTGAAAGAGAAGGCTGTGACTCAGGAGAAGATAACTGAAGAAGAGAAGATAGTTATCACACCAAAGCCAGGGCCAAAAATGATGTATGTGGTTAAAGAGCAGCAGCCCATAGCTGTTACGTCTTAGAAAGAAAAGACTGATTAGCCAGGAACAGTGAAGGCTGAAAATAAAGAAGATTTGAAGAAGCAACTTAAGGTTGTAAACAAAATTGAAGAAAAAAATGTCAGCCAGCAAAGGGCAATGGCTGAATAGAAGAAGGAGATGAAGGTGGCTGAAATGAAAGCCACACAAGCAAAGAAGCCGGCAACCTTGCCTACACAGCAAGTAATGAACAAAAGAAAACAAGCTGTGATTAGACCTAAGAAAAGGCAATTTCAAGGTTACTATCTTTATTGTGCAGTTTGGGGTCATAAGACAAGTAAATGCTGGTGGAGAAAGCCAGTATATGTCTCCAATTTGAGAAGATACGATGCTACATATAGGGAGAGACAATACAAAATTCAGAGGAGAACACCTATCGTGAGTTCTTGCACATACTGTAAAAAGCAAGGACATACTGACAAGGAGTGTTGGTGGAAGCCCAAACCAGTGGTTTCAAAGAATAAGTTTGCTATATTGGCAGACTTGGAATAGTGTAAAAGGTGCAGGCAGGATGGCCATAATGCCAAGAGATGCATGACACTTCTCCTTGAGCAAGAGAAGACACTCAATGGCACAGTGAAAGCAATTAGTACCTAGAAACCGCTGAGAAAAAGGAGAAAGCTACCATTAAGCCAGTTCAATAGAAAGAATATAAAGCTAAAAAGGAGGTGGCTAATATAGCTGAAATTGCACTAAAGGCTAACTACAAGGACAAGCAGTGGATCCTTGATAGTGGATGCACTTTACACATGACAGGAGACAAGAGTAAATTATCAAAGCTGAACAAGTTAAGAGAAGGCAGAGTCAAGTTTGGCAATGATGATTCACTCAACATCAGTGGTCAACAATCAGTAAATATTGGAAAAGGAAAGCTGAAAGATGTTCTGCACGTTAAAGGACTCAGATATAATCTAGCAACTGTTAGCCAATTATGCAATGAAAACCATAAAGTGATATTCACAAAAACAGGTTGCCAAGTAAAGAGTAAAGAAGGTAATACTGTTGTAGTCGGGAAGAGAACAGCTGGAAATTTATATGTGATTGATGAGGACAAGACAAACAGCTGTTTACTTACAAAAGAAGAAGAAAATCAACTCTAGCATAGGAGGTTGGGACACTTAACACAAAAGAACATGAGGAAGTTGACCACTACTCATGCAATCAGAGACATTCCAGACCTCAAGAGAGAGAGAGAGAGTATGTCTGCTCAGCACGCTCTAAAGGAAAACAGGTCAAAAAGTAGTATAAGACCAAAGAGTTCAGTTCTGAAGTAGTGCTTGACATTGTACATACTGATTTGTGTGGGCCGATGAGAACAAAAGAATTGAATGGTGAGGGGTACTTTATCTTGTTTGTTGATGATTATTCCAGAAGGACCTGCATCATGCACCTCAAACATAAGTAAGAAGTTTTGAAATGCTTCAAGAGATACAGAAGATTGGTTGAAAATGAGAGTGGAAAGAAGATTAAAGTATTGAGGTCAGATCAAGGCACTAAATTCACAAATGGAGCTTTTGAAGATTACCTTGAGAAGCATGGAATTCACCATCAGATGGCAACAGCAAGAACACCTCAACAGAACGGAGTGGTAGAGAGGAAAAATAGAGCTGTAGTTGAAATGGCAAGAACTCTACTGCTGGAATCCAAGTTTCATACAAGATTTCAGACAAAAGCAACATTTACAGCCATGCACCTACTGAATAGAGTTTTACTAAGGCCCAATACTGATAAGACTCCATACAAGCTATGGAGTGGGAAGAAGACAATAGCCAAGTATCTTAGAATCTTTGGCAGCCCATGTTTTGTGAAGAACAAGGAGCAAAACTTGGGAAAATTCCATGCTAGGTCAGATGAAGGCATCTTTGTGGGATACTCAGCAAAGACAAAAGGTTACAAAGTTTTTCTGCATAAACTGGGAAAAGTGGTCACTTCCAGTGATGTGAGAATAGATGAAAACTGGAAAACAATGCATAATGGAGAAGCTGAGGACAGTGAAGAAGATGACTTCAAGATAGATGACCAACATGAAGAAAAGTGAAAAGAAGTAAGTTTAGACTCAGAGAAAAGTGAGTCTGAAGATGAAGAAAGAGATTCACTTGCAACTAAGACTGTGTAAGAAAGAAAGATAAAGAAAACGTGGACCAATGCTCATTAAGGAAATCAGATCATAGGTGACCCATCAACAGGAGTTACAACAAGAAGAAGAATTGTGGGAGCTACTGCTCTACTCTCATAAGTTGAACCTAAATCTATTGAAGAGGCTACACAAGACAAAGCTTGGGTCAAAGCTATCAATGAGGAGTTGGATCAAATTGAGCAGAATGATACATGGGAGCTAGTTTCAAGACCCACTAATAAGAATGTCATAGGAACAAAATGGGTGTTTAGGAATAAACACAATGAAGATGGCAAGGTGGTGAGGAACAAGGCTAGGCTGGTTTGCAAAAGCTACTGAAGTTCCCGACTTCTCCCTAGGATCTACTAGTTTGTGATACTGATAGGGGGGTGAATTAGTATCACCACAATTCGCAATTCGCAGGTAAGTGAACAACTTTAACCTCTTCTTAAAAGAGAACTCTTTCTCAAACTCAACTAAGGTAGATCTATTGCTACCTACTAATCACAATAGTCCTCAAAGTCACTTTTCAGACACTTTGCCTAATAGATAATTCGGATGTTCTTGTTTAGGTCTTTATTAGGTTATGGGTTGGCTGATACTTTAGTTGCATTCACAACTCAATTCAAAACACAGAACGTAAAGCAAATTAAGGACACACAAGATTTACGTGGTTTCGTCAACGTGACGTACATCCACAGTGGTAGGGACTCTCCCTTACCGAGACTATCCACTATACTTGAGAATTCCAGTTACAATGGATGTCTTAATCCTCTGCTCCTTTCACTATTGCAATTACTAAGCAAGTACAATACAAAGAGTGTCACTTACTGTGTCTACCCTTCTTCTAGCTTGTCTTGCCTCTGTTGAATTGAAAGGCTGCTCCATTGCCGCTTAGAAGTTCACTACAATGCTCTCTAACCTCTCTTGAAGAAATCTGGAAATACATTGAGTTCTTTTAATGCTTCGCCGAATTTCTTCTCTATGTTGTCTCACACAACTCCTGCTTTCACTGTCTCATGGTCTCACCCGTCTCCTTGCCTCACAATCTCACTGTCTCATGGCTTGCCTGTCCGTTTCTCTCTCTCTAGTTGTACAGCTGGATTTCTCTCTCTTACCGCCAGATTTCTCTCTTTTACCATCCAGCCGTTCACTCTTCTTTGGCCATTCACCTCTGTTCAACCGTCTAGCCGTCTCTGATTTTGGCCGTGTTTTATTTTTCTTGCCTTCCCGTCGAGTCCGATTTGGCCGTTCTTGGGTTTCCACCAGTTGTCTATTTTTGCCATTCTGCTCACTTTTTTGGCCGTCTCCCCTTTCTCTCTCTTGACTGTTGTTCTCCGTTCAGCCCGTTCCAACTCGGATCTGGTCTCACCAGTTCCCGATCTGGTCTTGTCTCACCCGTTTAAGCTCGGATCTGGTCTCACCCGTCTGTTTCTGGTTTTCTTCCAACCGGTGGTATCCTCGCCGACCGCTGGTGTGCCGGTGGTGTGTCGTTCCTCACGGGTTTCTCTCTCTTATCGTCACACAGTTTGCTCCGATTTGCTCAATTTACCGACCTCTCCTCTTTTCGATGATGGGTTTGTTTTCTCTCTCTTTCCGTCGATGACTACTGTTCACTCGACGGCTACTTCTTTTCTATTTTACCGTCCCCTGTTATGTCGTTCGCTTGCCGTCGGTGTGCTTTAGCCGTATGTTGTGTTTTTCTGTTTTCTCTATTTGGTCGTCCACACACTTTTGTATTTTTCCGTGTATTCAATTGTATTGGCCTTGCCTTAGTTTTGTCTTCCAAAGTCTTTATAGACTCTCTTCCATGAAACCCTAATTGGGCTTACGTGGCAGATTTACGTTCTTACCTTTATGCGGCGAATTTACTTTCTTGCCCTTCAATGTGGCTTTACTTTCTTACACACTTAAATCTAGTTGACAACAATTACAACCCATACAAGGTTGTGGGAACAATAGCTACACTCAGATAGAAGGAGTAGTGTTGATGAAACTTTTGCACCAGTTGCAAGGTTAGAAACTATTAGAATGTTCTTAACTTTGGTAGCACATAAGAGGTATAAAGTTTATCAGATGGATGTGAAATCAGCCTTTTTGAATGGGCTCCTGAAAGAAGAAGTGTATATTGAACAACCCGATGAAATACAAATCAATGAGGATGAGACACATGTGTACAAGCTAAAGAAAGCCTTGTATGGCCCTAAACAAGCTCCAAGAGCATGGTACAGTAGGCTGGATGCGTATTTGAGAAGGTTAAATTTCAGAAGAGGAACAGTTGATAATAACCCATATGTGTTCAACTCAGAGAAAGGTCAGCTGATAACCATAGTATATGTAGAAGACATTATCTTTGAAAGGGATCATTCTGAGTTATGCCAAGATTTTGCACAGAAGATGAGTGAGGAATTTGAGATGTCATTGATTAGAGAAATGAATTACTTTCTTGGATTACAGATAAAACTATGTAAAGAAGGTATTTTTATTTCTCAGATGAAATATGACAAAGAGATGCTGAAAAAGTTTGGCATAGAAGATAGCAGACTTGTCAGTACTCCTATGACAGTGGGCTACAAGTTAACAAAAGATCAGGAGGGAAGGAGTACATGCCCTACTGAGTATAAGAAGATGATAGGGAGCCTTCTACACCTTACAACATCAAGGCCTGATCTTATGCAAGCTGTGTGCATCACCAGCAGATTCCATGCTGATCCTAAGGAATCTCATGTGTTGGCGGTGAATAGAATCCTAAGATACCTCAAAGGGACACTGGAAATGGGTTTGTGGTATCCGGCCATGGATTCTGTAAAATTACGAGCATACACTGATGCAAATTGGGCAGGAAGTATAGATGACAGGAAATCAACCAGCGGCTCCAGTGGCTGCAGTTTCTACTTAGGTTCAAAGTGTGTTGCATGGTTAAGTAGAAAGCAAAACAATGTTGCTTTGGGCACAGTTGAGGTTAAGCATATGACTACTTGTGCAACATGTACTTAGGTGATATGGATGCAAAGACAATTGGCAGACTTGGGTGTTGAAGTGAAGTTACCAGTGAGTGTACTTTGCGATAATCAAAGTGCTATTGATCTCAGCAACAATTCGGTTCAACATTCAAGGAGCAAGCATATTGACATCCGGTATCACTACATCAAAGATCAAGTGGAACAGGGTACAATTCAGTTGGAGTATGTTGGCATTAAAGATCAAATTTTAGATATTCTAACTAAACCTCTGTTCACAGAGCTGTTTGAAAAGCACAAATTGAGTCTATCTGTGCAAATGCCTCCTCAAGCCTAAAAATCAAGTGAATCCTCTATCTCTACTTTGCGAGTTTTTTTGTAATTGGTTGGCAAAGGGAGAGAGAAGCAACAATGCAGGGGGAACTATTAAGAAAGAGGTAGTGTATATTTAGGGGGAGTTGTAATTGTTGTATAATGACTTTTGTTATGAGTGTTGCCAACAATTACAAAGGGTGAGATTGTTGTTCCCACAGCCTTATATAGGTTGTAATTGTTGTCAACTAGATTTAAGTGTGCAAGTAATTTGACATGGAGGGGCAAGAGAGTAATTTGAAGCTACATGGAGGGGCAAGAGAGTAATTTGAAGCTACATGGAGGGGCAAGGAAGTAAAACCACATGACAACCTTACACCATCGGTAAAAAAGAGGTATACGGCCAAGTAAAGGGACAATGAAAAAAAAAAACAGAGAACAAACTGTTGGTAGAAAAATAGAGAAAACCAGAGACGGCCGAAGGGGGGTTGGATGGCAGGACGAAAGATATACCACCGGAAAGAGCAAAATGGCAATAGGGGGCTGGACAGCAGAACAAAGAGGAGAGTGGACGGCAAAGGAATGCACGACAAAACACTAAAACTCTCAGCAAAGGAAAAGAGTGAACGTCTAAACGGTAGAAAGAGAGAAAATGAGATACGGCCAAAGAAAGCCACCACCGTAAGAGAGAGCGAACGAAAAAGAAAGGAGACCCGACTAGACGGCAAGGAGAAAACACGACAGAACAGGGGTACACGGCTGGACGGTGAGAGAGAAAACCCGGTTGGATGGTGAAGGAGAAAACCTGTGAGAGACGTACAGTCACCGGGAGAGAAACGAACGAGGAGAGCAGATCTGGTATCCATGAGGCTTGAGAATAGCGAAGCAGGTGCAGATCTAAAACATGAGACCAGAACGTGCGTCGGCGTGAGACCAGAACGTGCGTCAGCGTGAGACCAGAATGTGCGACGACGTGAGACTAGAACGTGCGTCGGCGTAAGACTTGAATGTGTGACGGCGTGAGACCAGAACGTGCGACGGTGTGACTGATTAGAAGCGTGGGGCAGGCTGTGAGACGTGAAACGGCAGACCAAAAGCGTGAGTACAAGCCGTGAAGACATGAGACGGTGAAAGCAGGAGTTGTGTGAAACAACCTAGAGAAGGAATTCAGTGAAGCATTGGAAAGAACTCAACGTATTTTCAGATTTCTTCAAGAGAGGTTAGAGAGTGTTGTGATGGACTTCTAAGTGGCAGTGAAGCAGCCTGTTCAATTCAACAGAGGGAAGACAAGCTAGAAGAAGGGTAGACATAGTAAGTGACACTCTTTGTATTGTACTTGCTTTGTATTTGCAATAGTGAAAGGAACAGAGGATTAAGACATCCATTGTAACTACGTTGTGAACATCAGGAGTACCACACTAGTATTCTCAAGTATAGTGGATTGTCTCGATAGAGGAAGAGTCCCTACCACTGTGGACGTACGTCACATTGAGGAAACCGTGTGACGGCAAGAGAGAGAAACCTGTGAGGAACGGCACACCACCGGCAGAAAAGGGAGAAAATCTGTGACGGCCAAAATCAAAGACGAGGCTGAACGGCAGAACAAAGAGCGGACGGAAAAAGAAAGGGGTGGACGGGAAAAACAGAAATCACTGGTAGAGAGAAAGAAAACTCGATTCGGCCAACCAAGTGAGTACGGAAAAACAAAACACCGGCAGAAAAGAGAAAAACCTGATATCGCTAGAAGGGGTGGACTATAAAGAAGTGAACGGTCAAAATTGGGGTGGACAACAAAGAGGTGACCAGCCAAAGGAGAGTGGACGAAACAAGAAAAAAGTGAACGGCTGGACGGTGAGAGAGATCTAGCTGCATGGCGTGAGACCAGAATATGCGACAGTGTGAGACCAGAACGTGCGTCGGCATGAGACCAGAAATGTGCGTGAGGCGTGAGACCAGCAAAGTGAGCAAACTAGAACCGTGCGTGAGACGTGAAATGCCAAACCAGAAACATGAGGCAAGCCGTGAGATCAAGAGAATGTTGAAGCCGTGAGATGGTGAAAGCAAGAGTTGTGTGAAACAACCTAGAGAAGGAATTTGATGAAGCATAGGAAAGAACTCAACGTATTTCCAGATTTTTTCAAGAGAGGTTAGAGAGTGTTGTGGTGGACTTTTAAGCGGCAGTGAAGCAGCCTATTCAATTCAACAGAGGCAAGACAAGTTAGAAAAAGGGTAGACACAGTAAGTGACACTCTTTGTATTATACTTGCTTTGTATTTGCAATAGTGAAAGAAGCAGAGGATTAAGACATCCATTGTAACTACATTGCGGACATAGGGAGTACCACACTGGTATTCTTAAGTATAGTGGATTGTCTCGGTAGAGGAAGAGTCCCTACCACCTTGGACGTACGTCACATTGACGAAACCACGTAAATCTCTTGTGTCCTTACTTTGATTTGCATTCTGTGTTTTGAATTGAGTTGTGAATGCAGCTAAAGTATCATTGAACCCATAACCTAAAGAAGACCTAATCAAGAACATCTGATCTGTCTAATAGGTAAGGTGTCTGAAAGGTGACTTTAGGGACTATTGTGATTAGTAGGTAACAATAGATCTACTTTAGTCAAATTTGAGAAAGAGTTTGCTTTTAAGAAGAGGTTGAAGTTGTTCACATACCCGTGTATTGACGAGAGCTAGAGTATTAAATAAGTAGAATACTTTGGCTTAAATTATCAGAGTGTGTTTTTAAGGGGTGTGATACTAAGTCACCCCCCCTCTCAATATCACAGACTAATAGATCCTAGGGTGAAGTTGGAAACTTTAATTGGTATCAGAGCATAGGTTCACTAGTTTGAAGCTTAACAGCTTGGTGTACTAGTTTGAAGAGCTTCAGAAGTTTTAACTTGTTCAGCATACTGAGAAATGGACATCGGTACCAGCACCAGCACTACTTACAGCAAGAAGGTTCCAATCTTCAACAGAACCAACTTCCATATGTGGAGAGCGAAAATGCAGGTGGTATTTGCAGCCATAGGCATGAACGTGGTGCAATTTGTACAAGAGGGTTTTGCGGCTCTAGAAAAAGGTAAAGACCTAACCCTAGAGGAATTAAGGCAATTTGAGATAAATGGGAAGGCCTTAAACGTCATCATTTCAGCATTGACAGATGTTGAGTATGCTAAAGTTATGGACTACAAATCTGCTAAGGAGATATGGGACAAATTGCAAACGGTCTATGAAGGTGATGGCAGAATGAAGGAGGCCAAGCTTCAAGTTTTCAAGGAGAGATATGAATCCCTCAGAATGCAGAAGAATGAGATAGTCCAAGAGTTCTTCACCAGGGTTATTGATGCTGTAAACGACCTTAGAAGTCATGGGAAGAACAAGGACTCATCTATTGTGAAGAAAATTCTAAGAATTCTGCTTGAGAGGTTTGCCTCAAAGGTGGCAGCCATAGAGGAGAGTAGAGATTTGAATTCTATGTCTCTGCATGATCTCCAGTGCAATCTCATTGCATATGAGATGAGAATAAAGTCAACTGAGAGCTCCTCAACGTCAAAGGTATCAAAGGAGGCAACTTTCAAAGCTATGAAACACTTGAAGATAAAAGAAGAGGAAGAATCATCTAGTGAGGATGATGATGATGAGGAGGAAGAAAGTGAAGGTGAAGTGTTGGCATACTTCACTAGGAAGTTCAAAAAGGGGTCTAAGAAGGGAAAAGGACAGTTGTCCTTAAAATGTTATCATTGTGGGCAGATTAGACACTTTGCTTCTCAGTGCAAAGTGAAACTTAATGATGAAGATAAGGATAGTGATGATGAGCTGAATTCAAAATGAAGAAGACCATCATTCAATTCAAAGAAGTCCAGCAAGAAAACTACCAACCCACAAAAGAAGAAGAGAGGCTCATTCAAAAGTTATGTGAGCCAGACAAAAGAAGCCGATGAAGAGGATAATGTAGACTCATCAGATGAGAATGCCTTTATGGCATCAGCTCGATGTGGTAGTTCAACCTCTGAAGAGGAAGAGGAGGTTGATAAAGAAGAACCAAATCTTGAAGCAGAGTTGGAAGCAGCTTCAAAGGAGATAATCAAAAGGGGCAAAACCATAAAAAGGTTAGAGGCTCACATAAAACAAGTTGAAGCAAAGTCTGAGGAAGCTGAAAGTCAAAAGGATGAAATAAGGGCTGAACATATTGACTTGAAGAGAAGATTTGAAGAACAGATTAAAATATGTGAAGACCTTACAATAGAGCTTGGCTCAAAGACTTCAAAAATTGAAGGAATGGGGAAAGAGTTGTTGAGACTTTAGCAACAACTCAAAAGGAGTGAAAAGAACGTGCAGAAGCTTGAAATGATAGGAGAAACAAGTTCTATAAGAGAAAAGAAGAATGAAGAGAAAGTGCAGCAATCTGAGGTTGCATCACCTAAAGATAATAAGAATATGCCATAGAAGTTGAAAGAGAAGGTTGTGACTCAGGAGAAGATAGCTGAGAATAAAGAGGATTTGAATAAGCAACCTAGAGTGGTAAACAAAAATGAAGAAAAGAAAGTCAGCCAGCAAAGGGCTACGGCTAAACAGAAAAAGGAGAAGAAGGTGACTAAAATGAAAGTCATATAAGCAAAGAAGCCAACTACGTTGCCTACACAGCAAGTAATGAACAAAAGAAAACAAGCTGTGATTAGACCCAAGAAGAGGCAGTTTCAAGGTCACTATCTTTATTGTGGAGTTTGGGGTAATAAAGTGAGTAACTGCTGGTGGAGAAGGTCAATATATGTCTCCAACTTGAGAAGATGCGATGCTACATATAGGGGGAGACAATACAAAATTCAGAGGAGAGCACCTGTCGTGAGTTCTTACACATACTGTAAAAAGCAAGGACACACTGACAAGGAGTGTTGGTGGAAGCCCAAACCAATGGTTTCAAAAAACAAGTTTGCTATATTGGTAGACTTGGAACAGTGTGAAAGGTGCGGGCAAGATGGCCATAATGCCAAAAGATGCATGACACTTCTCCCTGAGCAAGAGAAAGCACTCGATGGCACAGTAAAAACAATTGGTGCAATCAAAGCTGAGAAAAAAGAGAAAGCTATCTTCAAGCTAGTTCAAAGGAAAGAATATAAAGCAAAAAGGGAGGTAGCTAATATAGCTGAAATTGCACTAAAGGCTGACTACAAGGATAAGCAGTGGATCCTTGACAGTGGATGCACTTCATACATGACAGGAGATAAGAGTAAATTATCAAAGCTAAATAAGTCAAAAGAAGGCAGAGTCAAGTTTGGCAATGATGAGTCACTCAACATCAGTGGTCAGGGGTCAGTAAATATTGGAAAAGGAAAGCTAAAATATGTTCTGCATGTTGAAGGACTCAGATATAATCTAGCATCTATCAGCCAGCTATGCAATGAAGACCACAAAGTGATATTTACAAAAACAGGTTGCCAAGTAAAGAGTAAAGAAGGCAATACAGTTACAGCTGGGAAGAGAACAACTCAAAATTTATATGTGATTGATGAGGACAAGACAAGCAGTTGTTTACTCACCAAAGAAGAAGAAAATCAACTCTGGCATAGGAGGCTGGGACACTTATCACAGAAAAACATGAGGAAGCTAACCACTACTCATGCAATCAGAGACATTCCCGACCTTAGGAGAGGGAGAGAGTATGTTTGCTCAGCATGCTCTAAAGGAAAACATGCTAGAAAGCAGTATAAGACCAAAGAATTCAGTTCTGAAGCAGTGCTTGACATTGTGCATACTGATTTGTGTGGACCGATGAGGACAAAAAGGTTGAATGGTGAGAGGTACTTCATCTTGTTTGTTGATGATTATTCCAGAAGGACCCGCATCATGTACCTCAAACATAAGTCAGAAGTTCTGAATTGCTTCAAAAGATACAGAAGATTGGTTGAAAATGAGAGTGGAAGGAAGATCAAAGTATTGAGGTCAGATTAAGGCACTGAATTTACAAATGAAGTTTTTGAAGATTACCTTGAGAAGCATGGTATTCACCATCAGATGCCAGCAGCAAGAACACCTCAACAGAACGGGGTGGTAGAGAGGAAAAATAAAGCTGTGGTTGAAATGGCAAGAACTCTACTGTTGGAATCCAAGCTTCACACAAGATTTTGGACAAAAGCAACATTTACAGTTGTACATCTACTGAATAGAGTCTTACTGAGGCCTAATACTGATAAGACTCCATATGAGCTATGGAGTGGGAAGAAGCCAACAGCCAAGTATCTCAGAATCTTGGGCAGCCCATGTTTTGTAAAGAACAAAGAGCAAAACTTGGGAAAATTCAATGCTAGGTCTGATGAAGGCATCTTTGTGGGATACTCAACAAAGATAAAAGGTTACAGAATTTTCCTGCATAAGCTGGGAAAAGTGATCACGCCTAGTGATGTAAGAATAGATGAGAAGTGGAAAACAATGTAGAATGGAGAAGCTGAGGACAATGAAGAAGATGACTTCAATGTAGATGAAGAATCAGACCAACCTGAAGAAAAGGAACAAGAAGTAAGTTTAGACTCGAAGAAGAGTGAGTCTGAAGATGAAGAAAGAGATCCTCTTACAACTAAGACTGTGCAAGAAAGAAAGAAGAAGAAGACGTGGACCAGTGCTCATCAAGAAAATCAGTTAATAGGTGACCCATCAGCAGGAGTTTCAACAAGAAGAAGAATTGTTGAAGCTACTGCTTTACTCTCATAAGTTGAACCTAAATCTATTAAAGAGGCTACATAAGACAAAGCCTGGGTCAAAGCTATCAATGAGGAGCTGAATCTAATCCAGAAGAATGATATATGGGAGCTAGTTCCAAGACCCATTAACAAAAATGTCATAGGAACAAAATGGGTGTTTAGGAATAAACACAATGAAGATGACAAGGTGTTGAGGAACAAAGTCAGGCTGATTTGCAAAGGCTACACTCAGATAAAAGGAGCAAATATGGATGAAACTTTCGCACCAGTGGCAAGGTTAGAAACTATTAGAATGTTCCTAGCTTTGGCAGCACATAAGAGGTATAAAGTTTATCAGATGGATGTGAAATCAGCCTTTTTGAATGGGCTCCTGAAAGAAGAAGTGTATATTAAACAACCCGATGAAATACAAATCAATGAGGATGAGACACACGTGTGCAAGCTGAAGAAAGCCTTGTATGGCCTTAAACAAGGCCCAAGAGCATGGTATAATAGGCTGGATGCGTACTTGAGAAGGTTGAACTTTAGAAGAGGAACAATTGATAATAACCTATATGTGTTCAACTCAGAGAAAGGCCAGCTGATAACCATAGTATATGTAGATGACATCATCTTTGGAGGGGATCACTTTGAGGTATGCCAAGATTTTGCATAGAAGATGAGTGAGGAATTTGAAATGTCAATGATTGGAGAAATGAATTACTTTCTTGGATTACAGATAAAACAGTGAAAAGAAGGTATTTTTATTTCTCAGATGAAATATGCTAAAGAGATGCTGAAAATGTTTGGCATAGAGGATAGCAGACCTGTCAGTACCCTTATGACAGTGGGCTGCAAGTTAACAAAAGATTAGGAGGGAAGGAGTACAAGCCCTATAGAATACAAGAAGATGATAGGGAGCCTTCTGTACCTTATAGCATCAAGGCCTGAACTTATGCAAGCTGTGTGCGTTGCTAGCAGATTCCAAGCTAATCCTAAGGAATCTCATGTGTTAGCGGTGAAAAGAATCCTAAGATACCGCAAAGGGACACTAGAAATGGGTTTGTGGTATCCTGCCATGGATTCTATAAAACTACAAGCATACACTGATGTAGATTGGGCAGGAAGTATAGATGACAGAAAATCAACCAGCGACTGTAACTTCTACTTGGATTCAAAGTGTGTTGCATGGTTAAGTAGAAAGCAAAACAGTGTTGCTTTGAGCACAATTGAGGCTGAGTATATGGCTGCTTGTACAGCATGTACTTAGGTGATATGGATGCAAAGACAATTGGAAAACTTGGGTGTTAAAGTGAAGTTACCAGTAAATGTACTTTGTGATAATCAAAGTGCTATTGATCTCAGCAAGAATCCGGTTCAACATTCAAGGAGGAAGCATATTGACATTTGGTATCACTTCATCAAAGATCAAGTGGAACAAGGTACAATTCAATTGGAGTATGTTGGCACTAAAGATCAAATTTCAGATATTCTAACTAAACCTCTGTCAACAGAGTTGTTTGAAAAGCACAGAATGAGTCTGTCTATGCAAATGCCTCCTCAAGCTTAAAGTTTAGGTGAATCCTCCCTCTCTACTTTGCAAGTTTTTTTTTTAATTGGTTGTCAAAGGGGGAGAAAAGCAACAATGTAGGGGGAGCTGTTAAAAAAGGGGGAGTGCATATTTAGAGGAATTGTAATTGCTGCATAATGGCTTTTGTTATGAGTGTTGCCAATAATTACAAAGGGGGAGATTGTTGTTCCCACAGTCTTGTATTGGTTGTAATTGTTGTCAACTAGATTTAAATGTGCAAGTAATTTAACATGGATGGGCATGAAAGTAAAGCCACATGGAGGGGCAAGAAAGTAAAACCACAACTTTGCAAGAGAAAACAAAAGAAACCCTACATGGCAAAATTAGATAAGCCGTTGGAAGAAAGGGAAAAAATCCGAGATGGCCAAAAGTGTGACAACAGACCACAGGCACAACAGTGGTTGGCGAGGAGACGACACGGCAAGGAGAAAACTATGTGACAGAAAGAGAGAGAAACCCGTAAGGAACGGCATACCACCGGCAGAAAAGGCAGAAAATCTGTGACGGCTAAAATCAGAGACGGGGCTGAACAACAGAACAGGGGTTGGACGGCAGAACGAAGAGTGGACGGAAAAAGAAAGTGGTGGACAAGAAAAACAAAAACCATCGGTAGAGAGAATGAAAACTCGATTCAGCCAATCAAGTGAGTACGGAAAAATAGAACACCGGCAGAAAAGAGAAAAACCCGATAGGCTAGAAAGGGTGGACGGCAAAGAAGTGAATGGCCAAAATTAGGGTAGACGACAAAGAAGTGAACGGCCGAAGGAGAGTGGACGGCACAGGAAAAGAGTGAATGGCTGGACAGTAAGAGAAATCTGGCTAGACGGTGAGAAAGATCTAGCTGGACAGTAAGAGAGATCCGGCTGGACGGCGTGAGACCAGAACGTGCAACGGCGTGAGACCAAAATGTGTGTCGACATGAAACCAGAAACATGCATGAGGCGTGAGACCAAAAAAGCAGGAAAACTAGAAACGTGTGTGAGATGTGAAATGCCAAACCAGAAACGTGAGGTAGGCCGTGAGATTAGGAGACAGGTGAAGCCGTGAGACAGTGAAAGCAGGAGTTATGTGAAACAACCTAGAGAAGGAACTCGGTAAAGCATAGGAAAGAACTCAACATATTTCCAGATTTCTTTAAGAGAGGTTAGCGAGTGTTGTAGTGGACTTCTAAGTCGTAGTGAAGCAACCTATTCAATTCAACAGAGGCAAGACAAGCTAGAAAAAGGGTAGACACAATAAGTGACACTCTTTGTATTGTACTTGCTTTGTATTTGCAATAGTGAAAAGAGGAGAGGATTAAGACATCCATTGTAACTACATTGCGGACATAGGGAGTACCACACTAGTATTCTCAAGTATAGTGGATTGTCTCGGTAGAGGAAGAATTCCTACCACCGTGGACGTACATCACATTGACGGAACCACATAAATCTCTTGTGTCTTTACTTTGATTTACATTCTGTGTTTTGAATTGAGTTATGAATGTAGCTAAAGTATCATCAAACCCATAACCTAAAGAAGACCTAATCAAGAACATCCAATCTGTCTAATAGGCAAGGTGTCTGAAAGGTGACTTTGGGGACTATTGTGATTAGTAGGTAACAATAGATTTACCTCAATCGAATCTGAGAAAGAGTTCACTTTTAAGAAGAGGTTGAAGTTGTTCACATACCTACGTATTGACGAGAGCTAGAGTATTAAATAAGTAGAATACTTTGGCTTAAATTATCAGAGTGTGTTTTTAAGTGGTGTGATATTGATTCAGCCCCCTTCTCAGTATCACTAATTAGTAGATCTTAGAGTGAAGTTGGGAACTTCAGTTTCTGATTCACAGAGTTTCGAATTCGCAGAGTTTCTAATTTGCCCAGTTTCTGATTTGCATTGTTTTTTATTCACAAAGTTTTGGATTCCCAGAGTTTTTGATTCGTAGTGTTTCTGATTCACAAAGTTTTTGATTCGTAAAGTTTCAGATTCCCAGAGTTTCTAATTTGTAGAGTTTCGGATTCACAGAGTTTCTAATTCGCAGGGATTCACAGAGCTTCTAATTCGTAGAGTTTTTGATTCGCAGAGTTTCGGATTCACAGAATTTTGGATTCACAGAGTTTCAGATTCGCAGAGTTTCAGATTCGCAGAGATTCGGATTCTCGGAGTTTCTGATTTGCAGTGTTTCTAATTTACAGAGTTTTGGATCCACAGAGTTATAGATTTGCAAAGTTTTTGATTTGCAAAAATTCACAGAGTTTTTGAGTCACAGAATTTCGGATTCGCAGAGTTTCTGATTTGCAAACTTTCTGATTCACAGAATTTTGGATTTACAGAGTTTCAGATTTGCAGAGTTTCGGATTCGCAGAGTTTCTGATTCACAGAGATTCGGATTCCAAGAGTTTTTGATTTGCAGTGTTTCTAATTTGCAGAGTTTCAGATCCACAGAGTTACAGATTTGTAGAGTTTTTGATTCATAGAAATTCACAGAGTTTCTGAGTCACAGAGTTTTCAATTCGCAGAGTTTCTGATTCGCAGAATTTCTGATTCACAGAGTTTCAGCGTCGCAGTGTTTCGGATTTGCAGTGTTTCTAATTCGCAGAATTTCTGAATTGCAGATTTTCAGATTTGCAGAGATTCTGATTCACAGAGTTTTGGATTCGCCGAGTTTTTTATTCACAGAGTTTTTGATTCACAGAATTTCTGATTCTCAGAATTTCGGATTCGTAGAGTTTCTGATTTGTAGATTTTCTGATTCGCAGAGTTTCGGATTCCCAAACATTCTGATTCACAGAGTTTCTAATTCGCAAAATTTTTGATTTGAAAAGTTCCTAATTCGTAGAGTTTTGGATTTGCAGAGTTTCTAATTCGCAGAGTTTCTGATTCGCAGGGTTTCTGATTCGCAAAGTTTCTAATTTATAGATTTTCGAATTCACAGACTTTCTGATATGCAGATTTTTAATTCGCAGAGTTTTTGATTTGCAAATTTTCTGATTCACAGAGTTTCACATTCCCAGAATTCTTGATTCACAGAGTTTTAGATTCGCAGAGTTTCTGATTCACAGAGTTTCAGATTCGCAGTGTTTCTGATTCGTAGATTTTCTGATTCGCAGAATTTCGGATGCGCAGAGATTCAGATTCCCGGAGTTTCTGATTCACAGTGTTTCTAATTTGCAGAGTTTCGGATCTGCAGAATTTCAGTTTCGCAGAAATTCATAGAGTTTCTAAGTTACAGAGTTTCAAATTCGCAGAGTTTCTGATTCGTAGAGTTTCTGATTTGCCGAATTTCTAATTCACAGACTTTCAGAGTCGCAGTGTTTTAGATTCGCAGAGTTTCTGAATTGCAGATTTTCAAATTTGCAGAGATTCTGATTCACAGAGTTTTGGATTCGCAGAGTTTCGAATTCGCCGAGTTTTTGATTCGCAGAGTTTCTAATTCACAGAATTTCTAATTTGCAGAATTTTGGATTCTTAAAGTTTCGGATTCGTAAAGTTTTTGATTCGCAGAGTTTCTAATTTGTAGATTTTCTGATTCGCAGAATTTCGGATTCCCAGAGATTTTGATTCACAAAGTTTCTAATTTGTAGAATTTCTTATTTAAAGAGTTCCTGATTCGCAGAGTTTCTGATTCGTACATTTTCTGATTCGCAGTGCTTCTAATTCGCAGAATTTCTGATTCACAGTGTTTCAGATTCCTAGAGTTTTTAACTCGCAGAGATTCACAGACTTTATATTCGCAAAGTTTCGGATTCCTCGAGTTTCTGATTCGCAGTGTTTCTAATTCGCAATGTTTTGGATTCGCAGAATTTCTAATTCGTAGAGTTTTTGATTCCTAGAGTTTCTGATTTGTAGAATTCCAGAGTCGCAGAGTTTCTGATTTGCCCAGTTTCTGATTTGCATTGTTTCTGATTCACAAAGTTTCAAATTCCCGAAGTTTCTAATTTGTAGTGTTTCCAATTCGCAGAGTTTCTGATTCGTCGAGTTTTTGATTTTCAGTGTTTCTGATTCACAGAGTTTTGGATTTACCAAGTTTCTGATTAGCATAGTTTCAAATTCGCAGAAGTTCAGATTTGCAGTGTTTCAGATTCGTAGAGTTTCTAATTCGCAGAGTTTCTGATTCGCAGAGTTTTGGATTCCGAGAGTTTCTGATTCACAGTGTTTCTAATACGCAGAATTTTTGATTTGCAGAGTTTCGGATTCGTAGAATTTTGGATTCATAGAGTTTTCGATTCGCAGAGATTCTGATTCGTAGAGTTTCGGATTCGAAGAGTTTCGGATTTGCAGAGTTTCTGATTCGTAATGTTTCTAATTCATAAAATTTTTAATCCGCAGAGTTTCGGATTCCTAGAATTTCTTATTCACAGAGATTCACAAAGTTTCTGATTCGTAAAGTTTCTGATTCGTAGAATTTTTATATCGCATTGTTTCGGATTCGTAGGTTTTCTGATTCACAGAGTTTCTATTTCGCATTGTTTTGGATTCGCCGAGATTTTGATTTGCAAAGTTTCAGATTCTCAAAGTTTTTGATTTGCAAATTTGTAGATTCACAGAGTTTCGGATTTCCAGAGTTCCTGATTCGCAGAATTTCTAATTTGAAGAGTTCTTGATTTGCAAAGTTTTAAATTTGCAGAGTTTCTGATTTGTAGAGTTTCGGATTCGCAGAGTTTCTGATTCGCAAATTTTCTGATTCATAGAATTTCGGATGCCCAAAGTTTTTGATTTGCAGAGTTTCAGATTCGCAAAGTTTTTGATTCATAGAGTTTCTAATTTGCAGATTTCGGCATTTGTAGAGATTTTGATTCACAGAGCTTCGAATTCGCCGAGTTTTTAATTAGCAGAGTTCCTTATTCGCAGAGTTTCAGATTCGCAAAGTTTTAGATTCGCAGGGTTTCTGATTCGCAAAGTTTCTGATTCACAAAGTTTCTGATTCACAGAGTTTCTGATTCGTAGAGCTTCAGATTCACAGAGTTTCGGATCCACAGAGTTTCGGATGCTCAACGTTTCTAATTCGCAGAGTTTCTAACTCGCGGAATTTCTGATTCACAGAGTTTCGAATGCCCAGTATTTTTGATTCGCAGAGTTTCTAATTTGGAAAATTCCTAATTCGCAGAGTTTCGGATTCCAAGAGTTTCTGATTCACAGCGTTTCTAATTCGCAAAATTTCTGATTCGAAGAGTTCCTAATTCACAGAGTTTTAGATTCGCAAAGTTTCTAAATCGCAAATCTTTAGATTTCCCAAGTTTCTGGTTCGCAGTATTTCTACTTTGCAAAGTTTTAGATTCGTAGAGTTTCTGATTTGCAGGGATTCACAAAGTTTTGGATTTGTAGGGTTTCTGATTTGCCCAGTTTCTAATTTGCATTGTTTCTGATTCACAAAGTTTCGGATTCCTAGAGTTTCTGATTCGTAGTGTTTCTGATTTGCAAAGTTTCGGATTCGCAGAGTTTCTAATTCGCAGAGCTTCTGATTTTCAGTGTTTTTGATTCGCAGAGTTTCTAATTCGTAGAATTTCTGATTCACAGAGTTTCGGATTCGCCGAGTTTCTGATTAGCATAGTTTCTAATTCGTAGAGTTTCAGATTCGCAGTGTTTCAGATTCGTAGAGTTTTTAATTCACAAAGTTTCTAATTCACAGTGTTTCTAATACGCAGAGTTTTAGATTCCTAGAGTTTTTGACTCGTAGAGATTCATAGAGTTTCTGATTCGCAGTGTTTCTAATTCTCAGAGTTTCGGATTCACCGATTTTCTTATTCATAGAGTTTCGGATTTGCAGGATTTCTGATTCATAGAGTTTCTGGTTCACATTGTTTTAGATGCGCAAAGTTTCTAATTCGCAGAGTTTCAGATTCACAGAGTTTCGGATCCGTAGAGTTTTGGATGCCCAGTGTTTCTGATTCGCAAAGTTTTTAATTCGTAGAATTTTTGATTCGCAAAGTTTCGAATGCCCAGTGTTTTTGATTCGCAGAGTTTCGGATTTGTAGAGTTTTTGATTCGCAGATTTTGGGATTTCCAAAGATTCTGATTTGCAGAGTTTTTGATTGGCAGAGTTTCGGATTCAAAAAGTTTTGGATTTTCAGAGTTTCGGATCCCCAGAGTTTCTGATTTGTAGTGTTTGTAATTTATAAAATTTTTAATTCGCTGAGTTTCGGATTCCTAGAGTTTCTTATTCACAGAGTCTTTGATTCGTAGAGTTTCTTATTCGCAGAATTTTTGATTCGCAGAGTTTCGAATGCATAGATTTTCTGATTTTCAGAATTTCTGATTCACAGAATTTCTGTTTCGCAGAGTTTTCGATTCATCGAGTTTTTGATTGGCAAAGTTTCAGATTCGCAGAGTTTTTGATTTGCAAATTTTCTGATTCACAGACTTTCGGATTTTCAGAGTTCCTAATTCGCAGAATTTCTTATTCGAAGAGTTCCGGATTCGCAAAGTTTCGGATGCCCAGAGTTTCTGATTCGTAGTGTTTCTGATTCATAGAGTTTCGGATGCCCAAAGTTTGTGATTCGCAGAGTTTCAAATTCGCAAAGTCTTTGATTCATAGAGTTTTTGATTCACAGATTTTGGGATTCGTAGAGATTTTGATTCGCAGACTTTCTGATTTGCAGAGTTTCAGATGCGCAAAGTTTCTGGTTCGTAGAGTTTCAGATTCACAGAGTTTCGGATCTGCAGAGGTTCGGATGCCTAGTGTTTCTGATTTGCAGAGTTTCTAATTCGCGGAATTTCTGATTCGCAAAGTTTCGGATGCTCGGTGTTTTTGATTTGCAGAATTTTGGATTCCAAGAGTTCCTGATTCACAGAGTTTCGGATTCGCAGAATTTCTGATTCGAAAAGTTCCCGATTTGCAGAGTTTTAGATTCGTAAAGTTTCTGATTCGCAAAGTTTTAGATTCCTCGTGTTTTTGGTTAACAGTGTTTCTAGTTTGCAAAGTTTCGGATTTGTAGAGTTTCTGATTCGCAGGGATTCACAAAGTTTCTAATTCGTAGAGTTTCTGATTTGTAATGTTTTGGATTTGCAGGGTTTCTGATAGTTTCTGATTTGCATTGTTTCTAATTCACAAAGTTTTGGATTCCTAGAGTTTCTAATTCGTAGTGTTTCTGATTCGCAGAGTTTCTAATTTGTCGAGTTTCTGATTTTTAGTGTTTCTGATTCATAGAGTTTCGAATTCCTAGAGTTTCTGATTCGAAGAGTTTCTAATTCGCAGAATTTCTGATTCGCAAAGTTTCAGATTCACCAAGTTTCAGATTCGAAGAGTTTCTAATTCGCAGAATTTCTAATTCACAAAGTTTCGAATTCACCAAGTTTTCGATTCGTAGAGTTTCTAATTCGCAGAGTTTCTGATTCACAGTGTTTCTATTACGTAGAATTTCTGATTCGCAGAGTTTCAGATTCCCAAAGTTTTTGATTCGCAGAGATTCATAGGGTTTCTAATTCACAGAGTTTCTAATTCTCAGAGTTTCAGATTCGCAGAATTTCAGATTTGCCAAGTTTCTGATTCGTAGAATTTCTGATTCGCAGAGTTTTTATTTCACATTGTTTCAGATGCACAGAGTTTCTAATTCACAGAGTTTTGGATTCATAGAATTTCGGATCCATAGAGTTTTGAATGCCTAGTCTTTCTGATTCGCAAAGTTTCTGATTCACAGAGTTTCAGATGCCCAATGTTTTTGATTCGCAGAGTTTCTGATGCCCAATGTTTTTGATTCGCAGAGTTTCTGATTAGCAAATTTTAGGATTTGCAGAGATTCTGATTCGTAGAGTTTTTGATTGGTAGAGTTTCGGATTCGAAGATTTTCAGATTTGCAGAGTTTATGATTCACAGAGTTTTAGATTCCTAGAGTTTCTGATTCATAGTATTTCTAATTCGTAGAATTTTTAATTCACAGAGTTTCGGATTCCCAAAATTTCTTATTCGCAAAGATTCATAGAATTTTTGATTCCCAGAGTTTTGGATTCGTATATTTTCTGATTCGCAGAATTTCTAATTCGCAGAGTTTTGAATTCGTAGATTTTCTGATTCGCAGAATTTCTGATTCGCAGAGTTGCGGATTCGCAGAGTTTCTGATTTGCAGATTTTCTAATTCGTAGAGATTCGGATTCCCAGAGTTCCTGATTCGTTGAATTTTTGATTCGCAGAGTTTCGGATTCACAGATTTTCTAATTTGCATAATTTCTGATTCATAGAGTTTTTATTTCGCAAAGTTTCGAATTTGCCGAGTTTTTGATTCGTAGAATTTTTGATTCATAGAGTTTCGGATTCGCTGTGTTTTTGATTCGCAGAGTTTCGGATTCCCAGAGTTTTTAATTCATAGAATTTTTGATTCAAAGAATTCCTGATTCGCAGAGTTTTAGATTCACAAAGTTTCTGATTCGCAGAGTTTTGAATTTGCAGAGTTTCAGATGCCAGTGTTTCTGATTCGCAGAATTTCGAATTCGCAAAGTTTCTGATGCCCAGTGTTTTTGATTAACAGAGTTTCAGATTCGCAGATTTTCGGATTTGTAGAGATTTTTATTTGCAGAGTTTCGGATTCGAAGAGTTTCAGATTTGCAGAGTTTTAGATTCCCAAAGTTTCTTATTCGGAGAGATTCACAGAGTTTCTGATTTGCAGAGTTTCAGATTCATAGATTTTCTGATTCTCAGAATTTCTGATTCGTAGAGTTTCTGTTTCATAGAATTTCAGATTCGCCAAGTTTTTGATTCAAGGAATTTTTGATTCGCAGAGTTTTTGATTCGCAGAATTTTGAATTCCCATAGTTCTTGATTCGCAAAGTTTCTAATTCGAAGAGTTCCGGATTCGCAGATTTTCTAATTCGCAGAGTTTCGGATGCCTAGAGTTTTTGATTCACACTATTTCTGATTCCCAAAGTTCCTAATTCGTATAGTTTTGGATGCCTAGAGTTTTTGATTCGCAGAGTTTCAGATACGCGAAGTTTTTGACTCATAGAGTTTCTAATTCATAGATTTTGGGATTCGTAGGGATTGTGATTCGCAGAGCTTCGGATTCGCCGAGTTTCTGATTAGCAAAGTTTTTGATTCGCAGAGTTTCGGATTCGCAAACTTTCTGATTCACAAAGTTTCTAATTCGTAGAGTTTCTGATTTGCAGAGTCTCAGATTTGTAAAGTTTCGGATTCCCAAAGTTTTGGATTCGCAGACATTCGAATTCCCAGAGTTTTTGATTTGCAATGTTTTTAATTTGCAGAGTTTTGAATCCGCAGAGTTTCAGATTCGCAGAGTTTCTGATTTGCAGAAATTCACAGAGTTTTTGAGTCACAAAGTTTCAGATTCGTAGAGTTTCTGATTTGCAGAGTTTCTGCCTTGCAAAATTTCTGATTCACAGAGTTTCAGAATCGTAGTGTTTCAGATTCACAGAGTTTCTGATTCGCAGAGTTTCTAAAATGCAGATTTTCAGATTGGCAGAGATTCTGATTCGCAAAGTTTTGGATTCGCAGAGTTTTGGATTCACCGAGTTTTTGATTCGCAGAGTTTCTAATTCGCAGAATTTCTGATTCGTAGAATTTTGGATTTGTAAAGTTTCTAATTCACAGATTTTCTAATTCGCAGAGTTTCAGATTCCAAGAGATTCTGATTCACAGAGTTTCTAATTCGCAGAATTTCTGATTTGAAGAGTTCTTGATTCGCAGAATTTTGGATTTGCAGAGTTTCTGATTCTTAGATTTTCTAATTAGCAGTGTTTCGGATTCGCAGAATTTCTGATTCGCAGGGATTCACAGAGTTTCTGATTCACAGAGTTTTTAATTTGCCCAATTTCTGATTTGCATTGTTTTTGATTCACAAAGTTTCGGATTCCCAGAGTTTCTGATTCGTAGTGTTTCTGATTCGCAGAGTTTCTGATTTTCAGTATTTCTGATTCACAGAGTTTCGGATTCCCAGAGTTTCTGATTCGCAGAGTTTTGGATTCGCCGAGTTTCTGATTAGCATAGTTTCTAATTCGCAGAGTTTCAAATTCGCAATGTTTTAGATTCGTAGAGCTTCTAATTTGCAAAGTTTCTAATTCGCAGAGTTTCCGATTCATAGTGTTTCTAATACACAGAATTTCTGATTCTCAAAGTTTCAGATTCGTAGAGTTTCAGATTCCCAGAGTTTTTGATTCGCAGAGATTCATAGAGTTTCTGACTCGCAGAGTTTCTAATTCTTAGAGTTTCGGATTTGCAGAGTTTCGGATTCACAGAGTTTCTGTGTCGCATTGTTTCAGATGCGCAGAGTTTTTGATTCTCAGAGTTTTGGATTCACAGAGTTTCGGATCTGTAGAGTTTCGGATGCCCAGTGTTTCTGATTCACAAAGTTTTTGTTTTGCATTGTTTCAAATGCACAGAGTTTCTGATTCGAAGTGTTCCGAATTCACAGAGTTTCGGATCCGTAGAGTTTCAAATGCCCACTGTTTCTAATTTGCAAAGTTTTTGATTCGCAGAGTTTCGGATGCCCAGTGTTTTTGATTCACAAAATTTCAGATTCGCAGAGTTTCCAATTCTCAAATTTTAGGATTTGTAGAGATTTTGATTTGCAAAATTTTTTATTGGCAAAGTTTTGGATTCGAAGAGTTTCGGATTTGCAGATTTTCTTATTCGCAGAATTTCTGATTCCCAGAGTTTTTGATTCGTGGTGTGAAGTTCCCGACTTCTCCCTAGGATCTACTAATTTGTGATACTAAGAGGGGGGGTGAATTAGTATCACCACAATTCACAATTCGCAAGTAAGTGAACAACTTCAACCTCTTCTTAAAAGCGAACTCTTTCTCAGACTCGAATAAGGTAGATCTATTGCTACTTAATAATCATAATAGTCCCCAAAGTCACCTTTCAGACACCTTGCCTAATAGACAATTCGGATGTTCTTGTTTAGGTCTTCGTTAGGTTATGGGTTGGCTGATACTATAGTTGCATTCACAACTCAATTCAAAACACAAAATGTAAAGCAAATTAAGGACACATGAGATTTAAGTGGTTCCGTCAACGTGACGTACATCCACAATGGTAGGGACTCTTCCTTACCGAGACTATCCACTATACTTGAGAATTCCAGTTAAAATGGATGTCTTAATCCTCTGCTCCTTTCACTATTGCAATTACTAAGCAAGTACAATACAAAGAGTGTTCCTTATTGTGTCTACCCTTCTTCTAGCTTATCTTGCCTCTGTTGAATTGAAAGGCTACTCCACTGCCGCTTAAAAGTTCACCGCAACGCTCTCTAACCTCTCTTGAAGAAATCTGGAAATACGTTGAGTTCTTTTCGATGCTTTGCCGAATTCCTTCTCTAGGTTGTTTCACACAACTCCTGCTTTCACCGTCTCATGGTCTTACCCATCTCCTTGTCTCATGCCGTCGCACGTTCTGGTCTCACATCGACGCGCGTTCTGGTTTTCTTCTCTTCCAGGGGTGATGCGTTTCTGGTTTTTGCTCTCACCTCACAGTTCTAGTTTTCTTCCAGCCGGTGGTCTCACGTCTCATGCCTCACCTGTTCGATTCTGCCGGTGGTTTCTCTCTCTTCGTTCAGTTGGATCTCTCTCATTGTCCAGCCAGATCTATCTCACCATCCAGTCGGATCTGATTTTGGCCATATCGTCTCTTTTCCGTTCACCCACTTGGTCGTTCACCTCTTTGTCTCCTTCCTCTGTTTGGCCGTCGGGTTTCTTGTGTTTCGGCTGACCACCCTTATTCTTCCGATGACGGCTTCTCTATCTTCTTTAAGTGTATTTTGGGCGTATCGGTGGTGTCCGGTTTTCTCCCCTTTTTGGTCCTCTTTTCTCCTTCACGCAATTACGGCTCCGATTTGGTCGTATATATATCTTTCTCTTTTTCTCTCCTTCATCTAACGAATTCGTTTTCTGTCTCTTCTTCTTTTCCGACGACAGCTACAATTTTCTTTTTCTCTTCTTCTTCCCGTCGATGACTCTTCTCTCTCTTCCAAGTGTTTTCTCTCTCTTCATTCGACGGCTGCTCCTCTTCTCCCTTTTTCGCTCTCTTCGTCCGTCGGCTACTATTCACTCAACGGCTACACTATTCACACAACGGCTGCACTGTTCACTCGACGGATACTGTTCACGACGGCTACTCTTTTCTTTTACAGGTGGTGTTCTTCTGTGTAGGGTTTGGTGTTTTGCCGTGTATTCAATTGTGTTGGCCTTACCCTAGTTTTGTCTTCCAAGGTCTTTATATACTCTCTCCCATAAAACCCTAATAGGGCTTACATGGCAGATTTACGTTCTTACCCCTACATGTGGCTTTACCTTCTTGCCCTTCCATGTGACTTTACCTTCTTGCCCTTCTATGTGGCTTTACTTTCTTGCACACTTAAACCTAGTTGACAACAATTACAACACATACAAGGCTGTAGGAACAACACACTGCTTATCCTTGTAGTCAGCTTTGAGTGCAATTTTAGCTATATTAGCCACCTCCCTTTTTGCTCTATATTCCTTCTTTTGAACAAGCTTGAAGATAGCTTTCTCCTTTTTCTCAGCTTTGACTGCACTGCTTGTTTTCACTGTACCATTGAGTGCCTTCTCTTGCTCAGAGAGAAGTGTCATGCATCTCTTAGCATTATGGCCATCCTGCCCACACCTTTCACACTGTTCCAAGTCTGCCAATACAGCAAACTTGTTCTTTGAAACCATTGGTTTGGGCTTCCACCAACACTCATCATTAGTGTGTCCTTGCCTTTTACAGTATATGCAAGAACTCACGACAGGTGTTCTCCTCTGAGTTTTGTATTGTCTCCCCTTATATGCAGCATCGTATCTTCTCAAGTTGGAGACATATACTGACCTTCCCCACCAGCAGTTACTTGCCTTATAACCCCAAACTCCACAATAAAGGCAATGACCTTGAAACTGCCTCTTCTTAGGTTTGATCACAGCTTGTCTTCTTCTATTCATCACTTGCTGTGTAAGCAAAGTAGCTAGCTTCTTTGCTTGTGTGACTTCCATTTCAGTCACCTTTTTTTCCTTCTTCTGTTCAGCCGTAGCCCTCTGCTGGCTGACTTTCTTTTCTTTTTGAGACGTAGCAGCTATAGGTTGCTGCTCTTTAACCATATATATCCTTTTTGGCCCTGGCTTTGGTTTGATAATTGTCTTCTCTTCTTCAATTATCTTTACCTGAGTCACAGCCTTCTCTTTCAACTTCTGTGGCAAAGTCTCATTCTTCTTTTCTTTTGCAGAGCTTGTTTCTCCTACGACTTTAAACTTCTGCCAGTTCTCCTCACTCTTTTTAAGTTGTTGCTCAAGTCTCAGCAACTCTTTCTCCATTTCTTCAATTTTTGAAGCCCTTGAGCCAAGCTCTACTGTAAGGTCTTCACATATTTGGATCTGTTCCTCAAATCTTCTCTTCAAGTCAATATGCTCAGCCCTTATTTCATCCTTTTGACTTTCAGCTTCCTCAGACTTTGCTTCAACTTGTTTTATATGGGTATCCAACCTTCTTATGGTTTTACCCCTTCTGATTATCTCCTTTGAAGCTACTTCCAACTCAGCTTCAAGATCTGGTTCTTCTTCATCAACCTCCTCTTCCTCTTTAGAGGTTGAACTACCACCTTGACCTGATGCCATAAAGACATGCTCATTTGATGAATCTTCATCTTCCTCTTCATCAGCTTCTTTTATCTGATTCACATAATTCTTGAATAAGCCTCTCTTCTTTTTCTATGGGTTAGCAGTCTTCTTGTTGGACTTCTTTGATTTGAATGATGATCTTCTCCATCTTGAATTCGGCTCATCATCATCATCACCATCCTCATCTTCATCATCAAGTTTCACTTTGCACTGAGAAGCAAAGTATCCAGTCTGCCCACAACGATAACATCTCAAGGACAACTGTCCTTTTCCCTTCTTAGACCCCTTTTTGAATTTCCTTGTGAAGTAATCCAATACTTCACCTTCACTTTCTTCCTCATCATCATCATCATCATCCTCATTGGATGATTCTTCCTCTTTTTTTATCTTTAAGTGTCTCATAGCTTTGAAAGCTGCCTCCTTTGATACCTTTGTTGTTGAGGAGCTCTCCGTTGACTTTATCCTCATCTCATATGCAATGAGATTGCACTAGAGATCATGCAGAGACATGGAATTGAGATCACTACTCTCCTCTATGGCTGTTACCTTTGAGGCAAACCTCTCAGGCAGAATTCTCAAAATTTTCTTCACAATCAATGAGTCCTTGTTCTTCTGATGACATCTCAAGTCATTTACAACATCAATAACCCTGGTGAAGAACTTTTGAATTGTCTCATTCTTCTGCATTCTGAAAGATTCATATCTCTCCTTGAACACTTGAAGCTTAGCTTCCTTCATTCTGCCATCACCTTCATAGACTTTCTGCAATTTGTCCCATATCTCCTTAGCAGATTTGCAGTCCATAACTTTAGCATACTCAACATTTGTCAATGCTGAAATGATGACGTTTGAGGCCTTCCCATTTATCTCAAATTGCCTTAACTCCTTTGTGGTTGGGTTTTTACCTTCATCTGAAGCCACAAAACCCTCCTGTACGCATTTTACCTTCCTCTGGGGTTGCAAATACCATTTGTATTCTTGCTTTCCACATATGGCAATTGGTTCCGTCGAAGATTGGAACCTTCTTACTGTAAGTAGTGCTGGTGTTAGTACCGGCTTCCATTTCTCAATATGCTAAACAAGTCAAACTTCTAGATCCCTTCAAACTAGTACACCAAGTTGTTAAGCTTCAAACTGGTGAACTTGTGCTCTAATACCAATTGAAGTTCCTAACCTCTCCCTAAGATCTACTAGTTTATGATATTGAGAGGGGGGTGAATCAGTATCAACACATTTCCCAATTCGCAGGTAAGTCAACAACTTCAACCTCTTCTTAAAAGTGAACTTTTTCTCAGACTAGACTAAGGTAGATCTATTGCTACCTACTAATCACAATAGTCCCCAAAGTCACCTTTCAGACACCTTGCTTAATAGACAATTCGGATGTTCTTGTTTAGGTCTTTGTTAGGTTATGGGTTGGCTGATACGTTAGTTGCGTTCACAACTCAATTCAAAACACAGAACATAAAGCAAATTAAGGACACACGAGATTTACGTGGTTCCGTCAACGTGATGTACATCCAGGGTGGTAGGGACTCTCCCTTACCGAGACTATCCACTATACTTGAGAATTCTAGTTACAATGGATGTCTTAATCCTCTGCTCCTTTCACTATTGCAATTACTAAACAAGTACAATACAAAGAGTGTCACTTACTGTGTCTACCCTTCTTCTAGTTTGTCTTGCCTCTATTGAATTGAAAGGCTGCTCCACTGCCGCTTAAAAGTTCACCGCAATGCTCTCTAACCTCTCTTGAAAAAATCTAGAAATACGTTGAGTTCTTTTCGATGCTTCGCCGAATTTCCTCTCTACGTTGTCTCACACAACTCCTGCTTTCACTGTCTCACGGTCTCACCCGTCTCCTTGTCTCACGTCGTTGCACGTTCTAGTCTCACGCCAACGCACGTTCTTGTCTCACGCCGACACACGTTCTGGTTTTCTTGTCTTCCAGGGGTGATGCATTTCTGGTTTTTGCTCTCACCTCATGGTTCTGGTTTTCTTCCAGTCGGTGGTCTCACGTCTCAGGCCTCACCTGTCCGTTTCTCTCTCTCTTGCTGTCCAGCCAGATTTCTCTCTCTTACTGTCCAGCCGGATTTCTCTCTCACCGTCCAGTCGGATTTCCTCTATTCTGCCGACGGTCTCTCTGTCTTCGTCCACCCCTCTTTGGCCATTCCAGATTTTCTCTCCTTTTCCCTTTTTTGGCCATGTTTTCTCTCTCCTTCCCGTCGACTCCTCAATTCTGGTCGTATACCTCTTTTCTCTCTCTTCCAACGGCTGTCTCAATTTTTCTCTCTTTCTTTCGTGTTCTGCCGACCGTTGGTGTGCCGGTGGTGTGTCGTTCCTTTGCCGTCCACTCTCCTCTTTGGCCGTGTCGAATTTTCTCTCCTTCCCCTGTTTTGCTATCGGCTCACTTGGTTGGCCGAATAAGACTTTGCCGTTTCGCTCTTCCGGTCTACCGTCCAGTCGTCCAGCCCCATCAACCGTCTCCTTTTTTCTCTATTTTTGCCGACTATATCTCTCTCTTCTATGGCTGTCTCTCGACCTCTGTTCTTTGTTCAACCCAGTTGTCTCCCCTTTCTCTCTCTCTCTCGATGGTTGATTTCTTTGTTGCCGTCGATTTCTCTTTCTGTCGGTCTGCTTCGATTTGGCCAATTTTCGTTTTCTCCTCTTCTTCCGTCGACGACTACACTGTTCACTACGGCTGCTTCTTTTCTATTTTGCCGTCCCATGTTTTGCTGTTCGCTTGCCGTCAATGTGCTTTGGCCGCTTATTGTGTTTTTTTGTTTTCTCTATTTAGTCGTCCACACACTTTTGTGTTTTGCCGTGTATTCAATTGTGTTGGCCTTCCCTTCGTTTTGTCTTCCAAGGTCTTTATATACTCTCTTCCATGAAACCCTAATAGGGCTTACGTGGCGGATTTACGTTCTTGCCCTTACGTGGCGAATTTACTTTCTTGCCCTTCCATGTGGCTTTACTTTCTTGCACACTTAAACCTAGTTGACAACAATTACAACCCATACAAGGCTGTGGGAACAACAATATACTCCTCCATGAAACCCTAATAGGGCAAATTGACTGTCTTGCCCTTCCATGTGACTTTTACGTTCTTGCTCCTCTATGTGGCTTTTACCTTCTTGCCTTTCCATGTGGCTTTACTTTCTTGCACACTTAAACCTAGTTGACAACAATTACAACCTATACAAGGCTGTGGGAACAATAATCTCCCCCTTTGTAATTGTTGGCAACACTCATAACAAAACAAAAGCCACTATGCAGCAGTTTCAACTCCCCCTAAATATGCACTCCCCCTTTCTTAACGGCTCCCCCTGCACTGTTGCTTCTCTTCCCCTTTGCTAACCAATTACAAATCTAAAAAACTCGCAAAGTGGAGATGGAGGATTCACCTGAACTTCAAGCTTGATGAGGCATTTGCACAGATAGACTCAATCTGTGCTTTTCAAACAGCTCTGTGGACAGAGATTTAGCTAGATCTTATGTAGCCTCTTTAACAGATTTAGGTTCAACTTGTGAGAGCGAAGCAGTAGCTCCCACAATTCTTCTTCTTGTTGTAACTCTTGCTGATGGGTCACATATGATTTGATTTTCTTGATGAGCACTGGTCCACGTTTTCTTTGGCTTTCTTTCTTGCACAGTCTTAGTTGCAAGAGGATCTCTTTCTTCATCAATCACAACAAGTTTCCAGCTGTTCTCTTCTTGGCTGCAACAGTATTGCCTTCTTTACTCTTTACTTGGCAACTTGTTTTTGTGAATATTACCTTATGGTCTTCATTGCATAGTTTGCTAACAGATGCTAGATTATATCTAAGTCCTTCAATGTGCAAAACATCTTTCAGCTTTCCTCTTCCAATGTTTACTAACCCCTGACCATTGATGTTGAGTGAATCATCATTGCCAAACTTGACTCTGCCTTCTCTTGACTTGTTTAGTTTTGACAATTTACTCTTGTCTCCTATCATGTGTAAAGTGCATCCACTGTCAAGGATTCACTGCTTATCCTTGTAGTTAGCTTTGACTGCAATTTCAGTTATATTAGCCACCTCTTTTTTAGCTTTATATTCCTTCTTTTGAACTAGCTTGAAAATAGCTTTCTCCTTTTTCTCAGCTTTGACAGCACCGCTTATTTTCACTGTGCCATTGAGTGCCTTCTCTTGCTCAAGGAGAAGTGTCATGCATCTCTTGGCATTATGGCTATCCTGCTCGCACCTTTCACACTGTTCAAAGTCTGCCAATACAACAAACTTGTTCTTTGAAACCACTGGTTTGGGCTTCCACCAACAATCCTTGTTAGTGTGTCCTTGCCTTTTACAGTATGTGCAAGAACTCACGATAGGTGTTCTCCTCTAAGTTTTGTATTGTCTCCCCCTGTATGTAGCATCGTATCTTCTCAAGTTGAAGACATATACTGGCCTTCTCCACCAGCAGTTACTCGCCTTATGACCCTAAACTCCACAATAAAGGCAATGACCTTGAAACTGCCTTTTTTTGGGTTTGATCACAGCTTGTCTTCTTCTGTTCATCACTTGCTATGTAGGCAAAGTAGCTGGCTTCTTTGCTTATGTGACTTTCGTTTCAGTCACCTTCTTCTCCTTCTTCTGTTCAGCCGTAGACCTCTGCTCGCTAACTTTCTTTTCTTTCTAAGATGTAGCAACTATAGGTTGCTGCTCTTTAACCACATACATCATCTTTGAACCTGGCTTTGGTTTGATAACTGTCTTCTCTTTTTTAGTTACTTCTCCTGAGTCATAGCCTTTTCTTTCAACTTCTATGGTAAAGTCTCATTGTCTTTAGTTAGTGCAGCACCAGATTGCTACACTTTCTCTTCATTCTTCTTTTCTCTTGCAGAGCTTGTTTCTCCTATCACTTTAACCTTCTGCAAGTTACCTTCACTCTTTTTGAGTTGTTATTGAGGTCTTAACAACTCTATCTCCATTTCTTCAATTGTTGAAGTCCTTGAGCCAAGCTCTATTGTAAGGTCTTCACATATTTTGATCTTTTCTTCAAGTCAATATGTTCAGCCCTTATTTCATCCTTTTGACTTTTAGCTTCCTCAGACTTTGCTTCAACTTGTTTTATGTGAGCCTCCAACCTTTTTATGGTTTTGCCCCTTCTGATTATCTCCTTTGAAGCTGCTTCCAACTCAGCTTCAAGATCTAGTTCTTCTTCATCAACCTCCTCTTCCTCTTCAGAGGTTAAACTACCACCTTGAGCTGACGCCATAGAGGCATGCTCATCTGATGATTCTTCATCTTCCTCCTCATCAGCTTCTTTTATCTGACTCACATAACTCTTAAATGAACCTCCCTTCTTCTTCTGTGGGTTGGCAGTCTTCTTACTGGACTTCTTTGATTTAAGTGATGATCTTCTCCATCTTGAATTCTGCTCATCATCACCATCCTCATCTTCATCATCAAGTTTCACTTTGCATTGAGAAGCAAAGTGTCCAGTCAGCCCACAACAATAAAAGATTTTGGGATTCGTAGAGATTTTGATTCGCAGAATTTTTGATTGGTAGAGTTTCGGATTCGAAGAGTTTCGGATTTGCAGACTTTCTGATTCGCAGAGTTTTGGATTCCCAGATTTTCTGATTCGTAGTGTTTCTAATTCTTAGAATTTTTAATTCGCAGAGTTTCAGATTCCCAGAGTTTCTTATTCGCAGAGATTCATAGAGTTTCTGATTTGTAGAGTTTCTAATTAGTAGAATTTTTGATTCGCAGAGTTTCAGATTCGTAAAATTTCTGATTCCCAAAATTTTTGATTCACAGAGTTTCTGTTTCGTTGAGTTTCGGATTCGTCGAGTTTTTGATTCGCAAAATTTTTGATTCGCAGAGTTTCGAATTTGCAGAGTTTCGGATTCACAGAGTTTCTGATTTGCAGTGATTCGAATTCCCGGAGTTTCTGATTTGCAATGTTTTTTGAATTCGTAAAATTTTTGATTCACAGAGTTTTGGATTTGTAGAGTTTCTGATTTGCAAATTTTTTGATTCACAGAGCTTCAGTTCCCAAAGTTCTTGATTCGCAGAGTTTCTAATTCAGAGAATTTCTGATTCGCAGCATTCCTGATTCATAGAGTTTTAGATTCGCAGAGTTTTGGATTCACAGAATTTCGGATCTGCAGAGTTTTGGATGCCCAGTGTTTCTGATTCGCAGGGTTTCTATTTCGCAGAGTTCTTGATTCACAGATTTTGGGATTCGCAGAATTTCGGATTCGCAGAAGTTCAGATGCCTAGTGTTTCTAATTCGCAGAATTTCTAATTCGTAGAGTTTTAGATGCCCAGTGTTTTTGATTCGTAAAGTTTCAGATTCGTAGAGTTTCTAATTCGCAGATTTTGGGATTTACAGAGATTCTGATTCGTAGAGTTTCTGATTAGTAGAGTTTCAGATTCGCAGAGTTTCTAATTCGCAGATTTTCGGATTCCCAGAATTTCTGATTCATAGTGTTTCTAATTCATAGAATTTTTAATTTGCAAAGTTTAGGATTCCCAGAGTTTCTTATTCGCAAAGATTTATAGAGTTTCTGATTCACAAAATTTTTGATTCGCAGAGTTTCAGATTCGTAGATTTTCTGATTCTTAGAATTTCTGATTCGCAGAGTTTCGGATTCGTCGAGTTTTTGATTTGCAAATTTTTTGATTCGCTAAGTTTCGGATTCCCAGAGTTCCTAATTCGCAGAGTTTCTAATTTGCAGAATTTCTGATTCGATGAGTTCTTGATTCACAAAGTTTTAAATTCGCAGAATTTCTGATTTGCAGAGTTTCAAATTCAGAAAGTTTTTGATTCATAGAGTTTCTGATTCGTAGATTTTGGGATTCGTAGAGATTTTGATTCGCAGAACTTCGGATTCGCCGAGTTTCTGATTGGCAATGTTTCTGATTGGCAGAGTTTCGGATTCGCAAAGTTTCTGATTCACAGACTTTCTGATTCGCAAACTTTGTACTTCGTAGTGTTTCAAATTCGCAGAGTTTCGGATTTGTAGAGTTTTGGATTCGCAGAGTTTCTGATTCGTAGTGATTCGGATTCCCGGAGTTTCTGATTTGCAGTGTTTCGGATTCCCAGAGTTTCTAATTCGTAGTGTTTCTAATCCGTAGAATTTTTAATTCGCAGAATTTCAATTTCCCAGAGTTTCTTATTCGCAAAGATTCATAGAGTTTTTGATTTGTAGAGTTTCTAATTCGTAGAATTTTTGATTCGCAGAGTTTCGGATTCGTAGAATTTCTAATTCCCAAAATTTCTGATTCACAGAGTTTCTGTTTCATAGAGTTTCGGATTCGCCAAGTTTTTGATTCGCAAAATTTTTGATTCACAGAGTTTTGGATTTGTAGAGTTTCTAATTTGCAGATTTTTTGATTCACAGAGCTTCAGTTCCCAAAGTTCCTGATTCGCTGAGTTTCTAATTCAAAGAATTTCTTATTCGTAGCATTCCTGATTCGTAGAGTTTTAGATTCGTAAAGTTTTTGATTCGCAGAGTTTCGAATGCCCAGTGTTTCTGATTCGCAGGGTTTCTGTTTTGCAGAATTTTTGATTCACAAATTTTGGGATTCGCAGAGATTTTGATTCACAGAATTTTGGATTCGCAGAGTTTCGGATGCGCAGAGTTTCCGATTCGCAGAGTTTTGGATTCGTAGAATTTCAAATGCCTAGTGTTTCTAATTCGCAGAATTTCTGATTCGTAGAGTTTTGGATGCCTAGTGTTTTTGATTCGTAGAGTTTCGAATTCGTAGACTTTCTAATTCGCAAAATTTCTGATTTGATGAGTTCTTGATTCGTAAAGTTTTAAATTCGCAGAGTTTCAGATTCGTATTGTTTCGGATGCTCATAATTTTTCATTCGTAGAGTTTCAGATTCGCAAAGTTTTTGATTCATAAAGTTTCTAATTCACTGATTTTGGGATTCGTAAAGATTTTGATTCGCAGAGTTTCGGATTCGCCGAGTTTCTAATTGGCAAAGTTTCGGATTTGCAGAGTTTCGGATTCACAAAGTTTCTGATTCGCAGACTTTCTAATTCGCAGAGTTTTGGATTTGCAGAGTTTCGGATTCATAGTGTTTCTGATTCGTAGTGATTCGGATTCCCAAAGTTTCTGATTCGTAGTGTTTCTAATTCATAAAATTTTTAATTCATAGAGTTTGGGATTCCTAGAGTTTCTTATTTGTAGAGATTCACAGAGTTTCTGATTTGTAGAGTTTCTAATTCGCAGAATTTTTGATTCATAGGGTTTTGGATTCATAGAGTTTCTGATTCCCAGAATTTCTGATACGCAGAGTTTCTGTTTCATAGAGTTTCAGATTCGCCGAGTGTTTAATTCGCAGAATTTTTGATTCGCAGAGTTTCTGATTTGCAGATTTTCTGATTCATAGAGCTTCAGATTCCTAGAGTTCCTGATTCACAGAGTTTCTAATTCGGAGAATTTTTTATTCACAGCGTTCCTGATTCGTAGAGTTTTAGATTCGCAAAGTTTTTGATTTGCAGAGTTTCAGATCTGCAGAGTTTCGGATACCCAGTGTTTCTAATTCACAAGGGTTTTGTTTCGCAGAATTTTTGATTCGTAGATTTTGGGATTCGCAGAGATTCTGATTCGTAGAGTTTCAGATTCGCAGAGTTTTGGATGCACAGATTTTTTGATTCGCAGAGTTTTGGATTTGCAGAGTTTCAGAGCCCAGTGTTTCTGATTTGCAAAGTTATTGATTCACAGAGTTTCGGATGTCCAGTTTTTTTGATTCAAAGAGTTTTGAATTCGCAGAGTTTCTGATTCGCAGAGTTTTGGATTCAAAGAATTTCGGATTTGCAGAGTTTCTAATTTGTAGAGTTTCGGATTCCTAGAGTTTTTGATTCGTAGTGTTTCTAATTTGTAGAATTTTTAATTCACAGAGTTTCAGATTCCCAAAATTTCTTATTTGCAGAGATTCACAAAGTTTCTGATTCGTAGAGTTTCTAATTCGCAGAATTTTTGATACGCAGAGTTTCGAATTCGTAGATTTTCTAATTCCCAGAATTTTTGATTCGCAGAGTTTTTTGTTTCGCAGAATTTCGGATTTGCAGAGTTTCTAAATTGCAGAGTTTCTGGTTCGTAGTGTTTTTGATTCGCAAAATTTTTGTTTCACAGAGTTTCTGATTCGTAGAGTTTCGGATTCCCAAAGTTCCTGATTCACAGAATTTCTAATTTGCAGAATTTCTGATTCGAAGAGTTCCTGATTCGAAGAGTTTTAAATTTGCAGAGTTTCTGATTTACAGGGTTTCAGATTCGCAGAGTTTCGGATCCGTAGAGTTTCGAATGCCCAGTGTTTCTGGTTTGCAGTTTTCGATTCGCAGAATTTCTGATTCATAGAGTTTTAGATTCGCAGAGTTTCTAATTCACAAATTTTAGGATTCACAGATATTTTGATTCATAGAGTTTCTGATTTGCAGAGTTTCGGCTAGAGTTTTTGATTCGTAGTGTTTCTAATTCAGAGAATTTTTAAATTCGCAAAGTTTTGGATTCCCAAAGTTTCTTATTCGCAAAGATTTATAGAATTTCTGATTTGTAGAATTTTTGATTCGCAGAGTTTCGGATTCCCAGAGTTTTTGATTTGTAGTGTTTCTAATTCATAAAATTTTTAATTCGCAGAATTTCGGATTCATAGATTTTTTGATTCGCAGAATTTCTGATTCACAGAATTTCAGATTCGCCAAGTTTTTAAGTTACAGATTTTCTGATTCGCTCAGTTTTAGATTCCCAGAGTTCCTGATTCGCAGAGTTTCTAATTCACAAAATTTCTAATTCGATTAGTTCTTGATTCACAAAGTTTTAAATTCACAGAGTTTCTTATTCGCAGAGTTTCGGATTTGTAGAGCTTTGGATGCCCAGAGTTTTTCATTCGCAAAGTTTTTTATTCATAGAGTTTCTAATTCGCAGATTTTGGAATTCATAGAGATTTTGATTTGCAGAGCTTCGGATTCACCGAGTTTCTGATTAGCAAAATTTCTGAATCGTAGAGTTTCGGATTTGTAGAGTTTCAGATTCGCAAAGTTTCTGATTCACAAAGTTTCTGATTCACAGACTTTCTAATTCGCAGAGTTTCAGATTCGCAGAGTTTCGAATTTGCAAAGTTTCGGATTCGCAGAGTTTCTGATTCGTAGTGATTTTGATTCCCGGAGTTTCTAATTTGCAGTGTTTCGGATTCCCAGAGTTTCTAATTCGTAGTGTTTCTAATTCGTAGAATTTTTAATTCGTAGAGTTTCAGATGCATAGATTTTCTAATTCCCAACATTTATGATTCGCAGAGTTTCTATTTCGTAATGTTTCAGATTCACCTAGTTTTTGATTCTCAGAATTTTGGATTCACAGAGTTTTGGATTCGCAGAGTTTCGGTTGCCCAGAGTTTCTAATTCGCAGTTTTTCTGATTCGTAAATTTTCTGATTCGTAGAGTTTCGGATGCCCAGAGTTTTTGATTCGCAGAGTTTCAGATTTGCAAAGTTTTTGATTCATAGAGTTTCTAATTTGCAGATTTTGGGATTTGTAGAGATTTTGATTCGCAGAGTTTCGGATTCGCTGAATTTCTGATTAGTAGAGTTTCGGATTCACAGAATTTCTGATTCTCAGAGTTTTGGATTCGCAGAATTTTTGATTCTCAGAGTTTCGAATTCGCAAAGTTTCTGATTCGCAGTGATTCGGATTCCCAGAGTTTCTGATTCACAGTGTTTCTAATTTGTAGTGTCTTGGATCTGCAGAGTTTCAGATTCATAGAGTTTTTGATTTACAGAAATTCACAGAGTTTCTGAGTCACAGAGTTTCTGATTCACAGAGTTTCGGATTCCTAGAGTTTCGAATTCGCAGAGTTTCTGATTCGCAGAGTTTTTGATTCCCAGAATTTCTGATTCACAGAGTTTTAAAATCGCAGTGTTTCGGATTCGTAGAGTTTCTAATTCGCAAAGTTTCTGAATTGCAGATTTTCAGATTTGTAGAGATTCTGATTCGCGGAGTTTTGGATTTGTAGAGTTTTGGATTCGGCGAGTTTTTGATTCGCAGAGTTTTTGATTCACAGAATTTCTGATTCGCAGAATTTCAGATTTGTAGAGTTTCGGATTTGTAGAGTTTCTGATTCACAGAGTTTCTGATTCGTAGATTTTCTGATTTGTAGAGTTTCAGATTCCCAGACATTCTGATTCACAAAGTTTCTAATTCGCAGAATTTCTGATTTGAAGAGTTTCTGATTCGTAGAGTTTCTAATTCGCAAAGTTTCTTATTCGTAGAGTTTCTAGCAGAATTTTTGATTCACAAAGTTTCGGATTCCTAGAGTTTCTGATGTGCAAAGATTCACAGTGTTTCTGATTTGCAGAGTTTCAGATTCCAAGAATTTTTGATTCGTAAAGTTTCTGAATTGCAGAGATTCTGATTCGTGGAGTTGTGGATTCGCAGAGTTTTGGATTCGCCGAGTTTTTGATTCGAACAGTTTCTGTTTCGCAGTGTTTCGGATTTGTAGAGTTTCTTATTCGCAGAGTTTTGGATTCCAAGATTTTTTGATTCACAGTGTTTCTAATATGCAAAATTTCTAATTCACAGAGTTTTACATTCGCAGAGTTTCGGATTCTTAGGGTTTTAGATTCATAGAGATACATAGAGTTTCTGACTCGCAGAGTTTCTAATTGTCAGAGTTTCGAATTCGCAGCGTTTCAGATTCATCGAGTTTTTGATTCGTAGAATTTTTTATTCACAGAATTTCAGATTCACAGAGTCTCTTATTTGCAAAGTTTCTGTTTCGCATTGTTTTAGATGCACAAAATTTTTGATTCGTAGGGTTTCAGATTCACAGAGTTTCGGATGCGAAGAGTTTCAGATGCCCAGTGTTTCTGATTCACAAAATTTTGGATTCGTCGAGTTTTTGATTCACAAAATTTTTGATTTGTAGAGTTTTGGACTTACAGAGTTTCTGATTTGTAGAGTTTTGGATTCTCAGAGTTCCTGCTTCGCAGAGTTTCTAATTCATAGAATTTTTGATTCGAAAAGTTCTTGATTTGTAGAGTTTCGGATTTGCAAAGTTTTGGATGCCCAGTGCTTCTGATTCACAGAGTTTTTACAACGTAGAATTTCTGATTCGCAAAGTTTTGGATGCCTAGTGTTTCTGATTCGCAGATTTTGGGATTTGCAGAGATTCTGATTCGCAGAGTTTCGAATTCGTAAAGTTTCGGATTTTTAGAGTTTCTGATTCGCAGTGTTTCTAATTCATAGAATTTTTAATTCGCAGAGTTTTGGATTCCCAGAGTTTCTTATTCGCAAAGATTCACAGAGTTTATGATTCGTAGAGTTTCTGATTCGCAGAATTTTTGATCCACAGAGTTTTGGATTCGTAGATTTTCTAATTCCCAGAATTTCTGATTCGTAGAGTTTCTGTTTCGCAAAGTTTTGGATTCATCGAGTTTTTGATTCGCAGAATTTTTGATTTGTAGAGTTTCGGATTTGTAAAGTTTCTAGTTTGCAGACTTTCTGATTCGCAGAGTTTCGGATTCCCAGAGTTCTTGATTCGCAGTGTTTCTAATTTGCAGAATTTCTGATTCGAAGAGTTCCTGATTCGCAGAGTTTTAGATTCGTAGAGTTTCGGATTCGCAGAGTTTCGGATACCCAGAGTTTCTAATTCAGAGTATTTCTTATTTGCAGATTTTCTTATTCGTAGAGATTTTGATTCGTAGAGCTTCAGATTCGCCAAGTTTCTGATTAGCAGAGTTTTTGATTTGCAGAGTTTCTGATTTACAGAATTTCTGATTCGCAGACTTTCTGATTCGTAAAGTTTCGGATTTGCAGAGTTTCGGATTCGCAGAGTTTCTAATTCGCAAAGATTCATAGATTTTCTGATATGCAGAGTTTTGGATTAACAGAGTTTCTTATTCGTGTAGTTTCAGATTAGATTTGCAGAGTTTTAGATTTCCAGAGTTTCGGATTCCTAAAGTTTCTGATTCGTAGTGTTTCTAATTCATAGATTTTCTAATTCACAGTGTTTCTAATTCACAAAATTTCTGATTTACAGAGTTTTGGATTCACAGTGTTTTGGATTCCCAGAATTTCTGATTCGTAGTGTTTCTAATTCGTAGATTTTTTGATTCGCACTGGTTTTAATTCATAGAATTTCTGATTCGCAGAGTTTCGGATTCACAATGTTTCGGATTCCTAGAGTTTCTGATTCGCAGAGTTTTGGATTCCCCGAGTTTCTGATTCGCAGTGTTTCTAATTTGCAGAATTTCGGATTTGTAGAGTTTTTGATTCGCAGGGATTCACAGAATTTCTTATTCGTAGAGTTTCAGGTTCAAAGAGTTTCTGATTCGTAGAGTTTCTGATTCCTAGAGTTTCTAATTCGCAGAGTTTCAAATTTGTAGAATTTCTAATTTGCAGAGTTTCTGATTCGCAGAATTTCGGATTCCAAGAGTTTTTGATTCACAGTGTATCTAATACACAGATTTCTGATTTACAGAGTGTTGTTCCCACAGCCTTGTATGGGTTGTAATTGTTATCAACTAGATTTAAGTGTGCAAGTAATTTGAAGCTACATAGAGGGATAAGAAAGTAAAGCCATATAAAGGGGCAAGAAAGTAAATCACAATATAAGTAAGCTTTACTAGCGTTTCATGAAAGAGAGTATATAAACCAAGACCTTGGAAGACATAAGAGGATATGACAAAAGCACACCAACAACAAGAGAGACCTTGGTGAGACAAAACCCTACAACAAGAGAGAAACCACGGGTTGGATGGCAAGGAGACAACACGACAAAGAGGTGGACGGCAAAACAGAGTGGGCGAGTCGACGGTAGAACAGAGTGGATGAAAAACAGGGTCAACGGCAAAACAGAGTGGACGGAAAAACAGGGTGGATGGAAAAACAAGGGTGAATAACAACAAGAGAAAGGACACCACCAGCTAAAGGAAACCATGAGACCACCCAGAAGAGAAGACAGCAGATCTAGAATGGGTGAGACCAGACCAGATTTGGAACGCGTGAGACCACACCACCGGCTGAAAGAAAAGAGTGACCAACAGCAAGAGAAAACATTAGAGAGAAACGAGAGAGCACACCACCGAAAGATAGAGACAGCCACCACTATAAGAGAGACAGCCACCACTGTAAGAGAGATACATACCACCGTAAGAGAGAAACACACACCATCAGAAGAGAAGAAATCAGATCTGTGAGACCTGGAGAAGGTGAGACGTTAGAGCAGACCAGACCTGGAGAAAGAGAGGACATGAGACCTGGAAAAGGTGAGACATTAAAGCAGACCAGACCTGGAGAAAAAGAGGACGTAAGACTTGGAGAAGTTGAGAAGTTAGAGCAGACCAGACTTGGAAAATAGACCAGGTGAGTCCAGACCTGGTATCCGTGAGACCACCCGGAAGAGAAGACAACAAAACTAGAAGCAAAAGGTAGGTCGAGAGACGTGAACTAGAAAAACCAAAAGTGGGAGGTAGGCCGAGAAACGTGAACCAGAAAAACCAGAAGCGTGAGGTGGCTGGGAAACGTGAATCAGAAAAACTAGAAGCGTGAGGCAGCTGGGAAATGTGAACCAGAAAAACCAGAAGTGTGAGGCGGTTGAGAGATGTGAAGCAACAAAACCAGAAGCGTGGTGCAGGCCAAAAGACGTGAAATGGCATACCAGGAGCGTGGTGCAGGCCAAGAGACGTGAAACGGCAAACTAGAAGCGTAAGGCAGTCTGTGAGACGTGAAATAGCAGACCAGTAGCGTGAGGTAGGCCATGAGACATGAAACGGCAGACCTGAAGCGTGAGTGCAGGTTGTGAGACGGTGAGACTAGGAGTTGGGTGAGACAACCTAGGGAAGAAATTTAGTGTAGCATTTGAGAGAACTCAACGTATTTCCAGATTTCTTCAAGAGAGGTTAGAGAGTGTTTTGGTGATCTTCCAAGTGGTAGTGAAGTAGCCTATTCAAATCAAACAGAGGCAACACAAGCTAGAAAAAGGGTAGACACAGTAAGTGACACTTTTTGTATTGTGATTGCTTTGTATTTGTAATAGTGAAAGGTGTAGAAGATTAAGACATCCATTGTAATAATAGGGAATACCACACTGGTGTTCTCAAGTATAGTGGATTGTCTCGGTAGAGGAAGAAACTCTACCACTGTGGAGTACGTCACATTGACGGAACCACATAAATCTTTTGTGTCCTTGCTTTGAATTTACATTCTGTGTTTTGAATTAAGTTGTGAACGCAGCTAAAGAATCATCAAACTTGTTATTCCTATAACCTTGTATGGGTTGTAATTGTTGTCAACTAGATTTAAGTGTGCAAGTAATTTGACATGGAGGGGCAAGAAAGTAAAGCCACATGGAGGGGCAAGAGAGTAATTTGAAGCTACATGGAGGGGCAAGGAAGTAAAACCACACGATAACCCTACACCATTGGTAGAAAAGAGAGAAAATCAATAACGGCTGGACGGGAGTATACGGCCAAGAAAAGGGTGAAAAAAAAAAGACCATTGGTAGAAAAGAGAAAGAAAACCAGAGACGATCGAAGAGGAGAGTGGATAGAAAAGGAACGCATGGCGAAACACTAAAACTCTCAGCAAAAAGGTGAACAGCCAAATAGAATGGACGGCAAAGGAGAGAAAATATGGCTGGACAGTGAGAGAGAAAACCCGTGAGAGACGTAGAACCACTGGGAGAGAAACGGATGACATGGCAAGGAGAAAACCGTGTGACGGCAAGAGAGAGAAACCTGTGAGAAATGCACAACCACCGGCAAGAGAAAGGACGAGTCGATGGAAAAATAGAGTGGACGAAAAACAGGGATGACGGCAAAATAGGGTGGATGGCAGAACAAGGGTGAACAACGGCAAGAGAGAGGACACCACCGGTTGAAGAAGAGCAGATATGGTATCCATGAGGCTTGAGAACAGCGAAGCGGGTGCAGATTTGAAGCGTGAAACCTGAACGTGCGTCGGCATGAGACCAGAACGTGCAACGGTGTGATTGATCAGAAGCGTGGGGCAGGCCGTGAGACGTGAAACGGCAGACCAGAAGCGTGAGTACAAGCCATGAAACCGTGAGATGGTGAAAGTAGGAGTTGTGTGAAACAACCTAGAGAAGGAATTCGGTGAAGCATTGGAAAAAACAAAACGTATTTCTAGATTTCTTCAAGAGAGGTTAGAAAGTGTTGTGGTGGACTTCTAAGTGGCAGTGAAACAGTCTATTCAATTCAACAGAGGCAAGACAAGCTAGAAGAAGGGTAGACACAGTAAGTGACTTGTTGTATTGTACTTGCTTTATATTTGTAATAGTGAAAGGAACAGAGGATTAAGACATCCATTGTAACTACATTGTGAACATCGGGAGTACCAGATTGGTATTCTCAAGTATAGTGGATTGTCTCGGTAGAGGAAGAGTCCCTACCACTGTGGATGTATGTCACATTGACGGAACCACATAAATCTCTTGTGTCCTTACTTTGATTTACATTCTGTGTTTTGAATTGAGTTGTGAACGCAGCTAAAGTATCATCGAACCCATAACCTAAAGAAGACCTAATCAAGAACATCTGATCTGTCTAGTAGGCAAGGTGTCTGAAAGGTGACTTTGGGGACTATTGTGATTAGTAAGTAACAATAGATCTACCTTAGTCGAATCTGAGAAAGAGTTCACTTTTGAGAAGAGTTTGAAGTTGTTCACATACCTGCGTATTGACGAGAGCTAGAGTATTAAATAAGTAGAATACTTTGGCTTAAATTATCAGAGTGTGTTTTAAGGGGTGTGATACTGATTCACCCCCCTATCAGTATCACAGACTAGTAGATCCTAGGGTGAAGTCGGAAACTTCAATTGGTATCAGAGCACAGGTTCACCAGTTTGAAGCTTAACAGCTTCGTGTACTAGTTTGAAGAGCTCCAGAAGTTTTAACTTGTTCAGTATATTGAGAAATGGACACTGGTACCAGCACCAGCACTACTTACAGCAAAAAGGTTCCAATCTTCAACGGAACCAATTACCATATGTGGAGAGTGAGAATGTAGGTGGTATTTACAACCGTGGGCATAAACGTGGTGAAATCCGTACAGGAGGCTTTTGAGCCTCCAAAAGAAGGTAAAGATTCAACCCCAGAGGAATTAAGGCAATTTGAGATCAATAGGAAGGCCTCAAACATCATCATTTTAGCATTGAGAGATGCTGAGTATGCTAAAGTTATGGACTGTAAATCTGCCAAGGAGATATGGGACAGATTGCAGAAAGTCTATGAAGGTGATGGCAGAATGAATGAGACAAAGCTTCAAGTTTTCAAGGAGAGATATGAATCTCTCAAAATGCAGAGAAATGAGACAGTCTAAGAGTTCTTCACTAAAGTGATTGATGCTATAAACGATCTTAGAAGTCATGGGAAGAACAAGAAGGACTCATCTATTGTGAAAAAAATTCTGAGAATTTTGCCTGAGAGGTTTGCCTCAAAGGTGACAACCATAAAAGAGAGTAAAGATCTCAATTCTATGTCTCTGCATGATCTCCAGTGCAATCTCATTGCATATGAGATGAGAATAAAGTCAACTGAGCTCCTCAACATCAAAGGTATCAAAAGAGGCAGCTTTCAAAGCTATGAAACACTTAAAGATGAAAGAAGAGGTAGAATCATCTAGTGAGGATGATGATGGTGATGAGGAAGAAAGTGAAGGTGAAGTGTTGGCTTACTTCACAAGGAAATTCAAGAAGGGGTCTAAGAAGGGAAAAGGATAGTTGTCCTTAAGATGTTATCATTGTGGGCAGACTAGACACTTTGCTTCTCAGTGCAAAGTGAAACTTGATGATGAAGATGAGGTTGGTGATGATAAGCAGAATTCAAAATGGAGAAGACCATCGTTTAAATCAAAGAAGTCCAGCAAGAAGACTGCCAACCTACAGAAGAAGAAGAGAAGCTCATTCAAGAGTTATGTGAGTCAGACAAAAGAAGTTGATGAGAAGGAAGATTAAGACTCATCAGATGAGCATGCCTTTATGCAATCAGCTCAAGGTGGTAGTTCAACCTCTGAAGAGGAAGAGGAGGTTGATGAAGAAGAACTAGATCTTGAAGCTGAGTTGGAAGCAGCTTCAAAAGAGATAATCAGAAGGGGCAGAACCATGAGAAGGTTAAAGGCCCATATAAAACAAGTTGAAGCAAAGATTGAGGAAGCAGAAAGTCAAAAGGATGAAATAAAGGCTGAACATATTGACTTGAAGAGAAGATTTAAAGAACAGATCAAAATATGTGAAGACCTTACTATAAAGCTTGGCTTAAGGACTTTAACAATTGAAGAAATGGAGATAGAGTTGCTGAGACTTCAGTAACAACTCAAAAAGAGTAAGGAGAACTTGCAGAAGTTTAAAATGGCAGGAGAAACAAGCTCTTCAAGAGAAAAGAAGAATGAGACTTTGCCACAGAAGTTGAAAGAGAAGGTTGTGACTCAGGAGAAGATAACTAAAGAAAAGAAGACAGTTTTCAAACCAAAGCCAGGGCCAAAAATGATGTATGTGGTTAAAGAGCAACAACCCATAGCTGTTACGGCTCAGAAAGAAAAGAAAGTTAGCTAGCCAAGGGCAATGGCTAAACAGAAGAAGGAGAAGAAGGTGGCTGAAATGAAAGCCACACAAGCAAAGAAACCAGCAACCTTGCCTACACAAGTAATGAACAAAAGAAAACTAGCTGTGATTAGACCCAAAAAGAGGCAGTTTCAAGGTTACTGTCTTTATTGTGGAGTTTGGGGTCATAGGGCAAGTAAATGCTGGTGGAAAAGGCCAGTATATGTCTCCAACTTGAGAAGATCCGATGCTGCATACAGGGGGAGACAATACAAGATTTAGAAGAGAACACCTGTCATGAGTTCTTGCACATATTGTAAAAAGCAAGGACACACTGACAAGGATTGTTGGTGGAAGCTCAACCAGTGGTTTCAAAGAAAACATTTGCTATATTGGTAGACTTGGAACAGTGTGACAGGTGCGGGCAGGATGGCCATAATGCCAAGAGATGCATGGCATTTCTCCCTGAACAAGAGAAGGCACTCAATGGCACAGTGAAAGCAATTGGTACAGTCAAAGCTGAGAAAAAGGAGAAAATTATCTTCAAGCCAGTTCAAAAGAAGGAATATAAAGCTAAAAGGGAGGTGGCTAATATAGCTGAAATTGCACTAAATGCTGACTACAAGGATAAGCAATGGATCCTTGACAGTGGAGGCACTTCACACATGACAGGAAACAAGAGTAAATTATCAAAGCTAAACAAGTCAAGAGAAGGCAGAGTCAAGTTTGGTAATGATGATTCATTCAACATTAGTGGTCAAGGGTTAGTAAATATTGGAAAAGGGAAGCTGAAAGATGTTCTGCACGTTGAAGGACTCAGATATAATCTAGCATCTGTCAGTCAACTATGCAATGAAGACCATAAAGTAATATTCACAAAAACAGGTTGCCAAGTAAAGAGTAAAGAAGGCAATACTGTTGCAACCAGGAAGAGAATAGCTGGAAATTTATATGTGATTGATAAGGACAAGACAAGCAGTTGTTTACTCACTAAAGAAGAAGAAGATCAATTCTAGCATAGGAGGCTGGGACACTTAACATAGAAAAACATGAGGAAGCTGACCATTACTCATGCAATCAGAGACATTCTCGACCTCAAGAGAGAGATAGAATATGTTTGCTCAGCATTCTCTAAAGGAAAACATGCCAGAAAGTAGTATAAGACCAAAAAGTTCAGTTTTGAAGTAGTGCTTGACATTGTGCATACTGATTTGTATGGACCGATGAGGACAAAAGGGTTGAATGGTGAGAGGCACTTCATCTTGTTTGCTGATGATTATTCCAGAAGGACCTGCATCATGCACCTCAAACACAAGTCATAAGTTCTGAATTGCTTCAAGAGATACAGAACATTGGCTGAAAATGAGAGTGGAAGGAAGATCAATGTATTGAGGTCAGATCAAGGCACTGAATTTACAAATGAAGCTTTTGAAGATTACCTTGAGAAGCATGGTATTCATCATCAGATGGCAGCAATAAGAACACCTCAACAGAACAGGGTGGTAGAGAGGAAAAATAGAGCTGTGGTTAAAATGGCAAGAACTTTACTGCTGAAATCCAAGCTTCACACAAGATTTTGGATAGAAGTAACATTTACAGTTGTACATCTATTGAATAAAGTCTTACTAAGGCCTAATACTAATAAGACTCCATTTGAGCTATGGAGTGGGAAGAAGACAACAGCCAAGAATCTCAGAATCTTTGGCAGCCTATGTTTTGTGAAGAACAAGGAGCAAAACTTGGGAAAATTCAATACTAGGTTTGATGAAGGCATCTTTGTGGGATACTTAGCAAAGACAAAGGGTTATAGAGTTTTCCTGCATAAACTGTGAAAAGTGATCATGTCCAGTGATGTGAGAATAGATGAGAACTGAAAAACAATGCAAAATGGAGAAGCTGAGGACAATGAAGAAGATGACTTTAAGATAGCTGAAGAATCAGACCAACCTGAAGAAAAGGAACAAAAAGTAAGTTCAGACTGAGAGAAGAGTGAGTCTGAAGATGAAGAAAGAGATCCTCTTGCAACTAAGACTGTGTAAGAAAGAAGGATAAAGAAAACGTGGACCAGTGCTCATTAAGGAAATCAGATCATAGGTGACCCATCAGCAGGAGTTAAAACAAGAAGAAGAATTGTGGGAGCTACTGCTTTACTCTCACAAGTTGAACCTAAATCTGTTGAAGAGGCTACACAAGACAAAGCCAGGGTCAAAGCTATCATTGAGGAGTTGGATCAAATCGAGAAGAATGATACATGGGAGTTGGTTCCAAGACCTACTAACAAGAATGACATAAGAACAAAATGGGTGTTTAGGAATAAACACAATGAAGATGGCAAGGTGGTCAGGAACAAGGCCAGGTTGGTTTACAAAGGCTACACTCAGATAGAAGGAGTAGATGTTGATGAAACTTTTGAACCAGTAGCAAGGTTAGAAACTATTAGAATATTCCTAGCTTTGGCAGCACATAAGAGGTATAAAGTTTATCAGATGGATGTGAAATCAACCTTTCTGAATGGGCTCCTGAAAGAAGAAGTGTATATTGAACAACCCGATGGAGTACAAATCAGTGAGGATGAGACACACGTGTGCAAGCTGAAGAAAGCCTTGTATGGCCTTAAACAAGCCTTAAAAGCATGGTACAGCAAGCTGGATGCGTATTTAAGAAGGTTGAACTTCAGAAGAGGAACAATTGATAATAACCTATATGTGTTCAACTCAGAGAAAGGCCAACTGATAACCATAGTATATGTAAATGACATCATCTTTGGAAGGGATCACTCTGAGCTATGCCAAGATTTTGCAAAGAAGATGAGTGAGGAATTTAAGATGTCATTGATTGGAGAAATGAATTACTTTTTTGGATTACAGATAAAATAGTGTGAAGAAGGAATTTTTATTTCTTAAACGAAATATGCCAAAGAGATGCTGAAAAAGTTGGCATGGAGGATAGCAGACCTGTCAATACCTCTATGTCAGTGGGCTACAAGTTAACAAAAGATCAGGAAGGAAGGAGTACAAGCCCTACAGAATATAGGAAGATGATAGGGAGCCTTCTGCACCTTACAGCATCAAGGCCTGATCTTATGCAAGCTGTGTGCATTGTCAGCAGATTCCAACATGATCTTAAGGAATCCTATGTGTTGGCAGTGAAAAGAATCCTAAGATACCTCAAAGGGACACTGGAAATGGGTTTGTGGTATCCTGCCATAGATTTTGTAAAACTACAAGCATACACTGATGCAGACTGGGCAGGAAGTACAGATGACAGAAAATCAACCAGCAGCTGTAGTTTCTTCTTGGGTTCAAAGTGTGTTGCATGGTTAAGTAGAAAGCAAAATAGTGTTACTTTGAGCACAGCTGAGGCTAAGAAAGTGCGTCGGCGTGAGACCAGAATGTGCGACGGCGTGAGACCAGAACATGCAACGGCGTGACTGATCAGAAGCATGGGGTAGGCCGTGAGACGTGAAACAGCAGACCAGAAGCGTAAGTACAAGCCGTGAAACCGTGAGACGGTGAAAGCAGGAGTTGTGTGAAACAACCTAGAGAAAGAATTCGGTGAAGCATTGGAAAAAACTCAACATATTTCCAGATTTCTTCAAGAGAGGTTAGAGAGTGTTGTGGTGGACTTCTACGTGGCAGTGAAGCAGCCTATTCAATTCAACAAAGGTAAGACCAGCTAGAAGAAGGGTAGACATAGTAAGTGACACTCTTTGTATTGTACTTGCTTTGTATTTGCAATAGTGAAAGGAAAAGAGGATTAAGATATCCATTGTAACTACATTATGAACATTAGGAGTACCACACTAGTATTCTCAAGTATAGTGGATTGTCTCAGTAGAGGAAGAGTCCCTACCATTGTGGACGAACGTCACATTGACGGAACCACGTAAATCTCTTGTGTCCTTACTTTGATTTACATTCTATGTTTTGAATTGAGTTGTGAACGCAGATAAAGTATCATCGAACCCATAACCTATAGAAGACCTAATCAAGAATATCCGATCTGTCTAGTAGGCAAGGTGTCTGAAAGGTGACTTTGGGGACTATTGTGATTAGTAAGTAACAATAGATCTATCTTAGTCAAATCTGAGAAAGAGTTCACTTTTGAGAAAAGTTTGAAGTTGTTCACATACTTACGTATTGACGAGAGCTAGAGTATTAAATAAGTAGAATACTTTGGCTTAAATTATCAAAGTGTGTTTTAAGGGGTGTGATACTAATTCACCCCCCTATCAATATCATAGACTAGTAGATCCTAGGGTGAAGTTAGAAACTTCAATTGCTATCAGAGCACAGGTTCACCAGTTTGAAGCTTAACAGCTTGGTGTACTAGTTTGAAGAGCTTCAGAAGTTTTAACTTGTTCAGCATACTAAGAAATGGACACTGGTACCAGCATTAGCACTACTTACAGCAAGAAGGTTCTAATCTTCAACGGAACCAACTACCATATGTGGAGAGTGAGAATGCAGGTGGTATTTGCAACCATGGGCATGAACGTGGTGAAATCCGTACAGGAGGGCTTTGAGCCTCCAAAAGAAGGTAAAGATCCAACCCCAGAGGAATTAAGGTAGTTTGAGATCAATGGGATGGCCTCAAACGTCATCATTTCAGCATTGACAGATGCTGAGTATGCTAAAGTTATGGACTACAAATTTGCCAAGGAGATATGGGACAGATTGCAGAAAGTCTATGAAGGTGATGGCAGAATGAAGGGCAAGAAAGTAAAGCCACATGGAAGGGCAAGAACGCAAATCCGCCGTGTAAGCCCTATTAGGGTTTCATGGAAAAGAGTGTATAAAGACCTTAGAAGAAAAAATTAGGGTAAGGCCAACACAATTGAATACATGGCAAAACACAAAAGTGTGTGGATGGCTAAATAGAGAAAACAGAAAAACACAACATACGGCCAAAGCACACTGATGGCAAGAGAACGACAGAACAGGGGACGACAAAATAGAAAAGAAGCGGTTGGCAAATTGAGCAAATCAGTGTAGTTATAGTGAACAATGTAGCCATCGTCGGAGATAGGAGAGAAAACGAAAATTGGCCAAATCAGAGCAGACTGGCGGAAGGAGAAACTGACGGCAACAAAGAAATCAACCGTCGAGAGAGAGAGAGAGAGAGAGAAAGAGGAGACGATCGACGACTAGGTTGAACAAAGAACAACCGTCGAAAGATGGCCATAGAAGAGAGAGATACAGTTGGCAAAAATACAGAAAAGAGGAGATGGCTAAAAGGGCTGGACAACTGGACGGCAGACCGGAAGAGCGAAACAGCAAAGTCCTATTCGGCCAACTAAGTGAGCCGACAACAGAACAGAGGAAGGAGAGAAAATCCGACACAACCAAAGAGGAGAGTGGACGGCAAAGGAATGGCACACCACCGACACACCAACGGTCGGCAGAACATGAGAGAAAAAGAGAAAAATTGAGACAGCCATTGGAAGAGAGAGAAAAGAGGTATATGGCCAGAACAGAGGAGTCGACGGGAAGGAGAGAGAAAACACGGCCAAATAAGGGAAAAGGAGAGAAAATCTGGAACGGCCAAAGAGGGGTGGACGAAGAGAGAGAGACTGTCGGCAGAACAGAGGAAACCCGGCTGGACGGTGAGAGAGAAATCCTGCTGAACGGTAAGAGAGAGAAATCCGGCTAGACAGCAAGAGAGAGAGAAATGGACAGGTGAGGTGTGAGGCGTGAGGCTAGCGAAGAGGAAGAAAACTAGAACCGTGAGGTGAGAGCAAAAACCAGAAACGCATCACCCCTAAAAGAGAAGAAAACTAGAACGTGCATCGACGTGAGACCAGAACGTGCAACGGCGTGAGACCAGAACGTGCGATGGCGTGAGACAAGGAGACGGGTGAGACCGTGAGACGGTGAAAGCAGGAGTTGTGTGAGAGAACGTAGAGAAGAAATTCGGCGAAGCATCAAAAAGAACTCAACGTATTTCCAGAATTCTTCAAGAGAGGTTAGAGAGCATTGCGGTGAACTTTTAAGCGACAGTGGAGCAACATTTCAATTCAAAGAGGCAAGACAATCTAGAAAAAGGGTAAACACAGTAAGTGACACTCTTTGTATTGTACTTGCTTAGTAATTACAATAATGAAAGGAGCAAAGGATTAAGACATCCATTGTAACTGGAATTCTCAAGTATAGTGGATAGTCTTGGTAAGGGAGAGTCCCTACCACTGTGGATGTACGTCACGTTGATGGAACCACGTAAATCTCGTGTGTCCTTAATTTTCTTTACGTTCTGTGTTTTGAATTGACTTGTGAACGCAACTAAAGTATCAGCCAACCCATAACCTAACGAAGACCTAAACAACAACATCCGAATTGTCTATTAAGTAAGGTGTCTGAAAGGTGACTTTGGGGACTATTGTTATTAGTGGGTAGCAATAGATCTACCTTAGTCGAATCTGAGAAAGAGTTCACTTTTAAGAAGAGGTTGAAGTTGTTCACTTACTTGCGAATTACGAATTATGGTGATACTGATTCACCCCCCCTTTCAGTATCACAAACTAGTAGATCCTAAGGTGAAGTCAGGAACTTCAATTGGTATCAGAGCACAGGTTCACCAATTTGAAACTTAACAGCTAGGTGTACTAGTTTGAAGGGATCTAGAAGTCTGACTTGTTCAGCATACTGAGAAATGGAAGCTAGTACCAGCACTAGCACCACTTACAGCAAGAAGGGTCCAATCTTCAACGGAACTACCATATGTGGAGAGCAAGAATGCAAGTGTTCAAGGAGAGATGTGAATCTCTCAGAATGCAGAAGAATGAGACAGTTCAAGAGTTCTTCACCAGGGTTATTGACATTGTAAACGACTTGAGAAGTCATGGGAAGAACAAGAAGGACTCATCTATTGTGAAGAAAATTCTGAGAATTCTGCCTGAGAGATTTGCATCAAAGGTAGCAGCTATAGAGGAGAGTAGAGATCTCAATTCTATGTCTCTGTATGATCTCTAGTGCAATCTCATTGCATATGAGATGAGAATAAAGTCAACTGAAAGCTCCTTAATGTCAAAGGTATCAAAGGAGGCAGCTTTTAAAGCTATGAAACATTTGAAGATAAAAGAAGAGGAAGAATCATCCAGTGAGGATGATGTTGATGATGAGGAAGGAAGTGAAGGTGAAGTATTGGCTTACTTCATAAGGAAATTCAAAAATGGGTCTAAGAAGGGAAAAGGACAGTTGTCCTTGAGATGTTATCATTACGGGCAGACTGGACACTTTGCTTCTCAGTGCAAAGTGAAACTTGATGATGAAGATGAGGATGGTGATGATAAGAAGAATTCAAGATGGAGAAGATCATTATTCAAATCAAAGAAGTCTAGCAAGAAGACTGCCAACCCATAGAAGAAGAAGAGAGGCTCATTCAAGAGTTATGTGAGTCAGGTAAAAGAAGTTGATGAGGAGGGAGATAAAGAATCATCAGATGAGTAGGCCTTTATGGCATCAGCTCAAGGTGGTAGTTCAACCTCTGAAGAGGAAGAAGAGGTTGATGAAGAAGAACCAAATCTTAAAGCTGAGTTGGAAGCAGCTTTAAAGGAGAAAATCAGAAGGGCCAGAACCATAAGAAGGTTGAAGGCCCATATAAAACAAGTTGAAGCAAAGTCTGAGGAAGCTAAAAGTCAAAAGGATGAAATAAGGGCTGAGCGTATTGACTTGAAGAGAAGATTTGAAGAACAGATCAAAATATGTGAAGACCTTATAGTAGAGTTTGGCTCAAGGGCTTCAAAAATTGAAGAAATGGAGAAATAGTTGCTGAGACTTCAGCAACAACTCAAAAGTAGCAAAGAGAACTTGCAGAAGCTTGAAATGATAGGAGGAACAAGTTCTGCAAAAGGAGAGAAGAATGTAGAGAAAGTGCAACAATCTGAGGCTACATTGGCTAAAGAAAATAAGAATGTGCCACAGAAGTTGAAAGAGAAGGTTGTGACTCAGAAGAAGATAGCTGAGAATAAAGAAGATCTGAAGAAGCAACCTAGGGTGGCAAACAAGAAGGAAGAAAAGAAAGTCAACTAGTAGAGGGCTACAACTGAACAGAAGAAGGAGAAGAAGGTGACTGAAATGAAAGTCACACAAGCAAAGTAGCCAGCTACTTTGCCTACACAGCAAGTGGTGAACAAAAGAAGATAAGTTGTGATCAGACCCAAGAAGAGGCAGTTTCAAGGTCATTGCCTTTATTGTGGAGTTTGGGGTCATAAGGCGAGTAATTGCTGGTGGAGAAGGCCAGTATATGTCTCCAACTTGAGAAGATACGATGCTGCATATAGGGAGAGATAGTATAAAACTCAGAGGAGAACACCAGTTGTGAGTTCTTGCACATACTATAAAAGGCAAGGACACACTGACGAGGATTGTTGATGGAAGCCCAAACCAGTAGCTTCAAAGAACCAGTTTGCTATATTGGCAGACTTGGAAAAGTGTGAAAGGTGCGGGTAGGATGGCCATAATGCCAAGAGATGCATGACACTTCTCCCTGAGTAAGAGAAGGCACTCAATGGCACAGTAAAAACAAGCGGTGCAGTCAAAGCTGAGAAAAAAGGAGAAAGCTATCTTCCAACCAGTTCAAAAGAAGGAATATAGAGCAAAAAGGGAGGTGGCTAATGTAGCTGAAATTACACTAAAGGCTGATTGCAAGGATAAGCAGTGGATCCTTGATAGTAGATGCACTTTGCACATGACAGGAGACAAGAGTAAATTATCAAAGCTAAACAAATCAAGAGAAGGCAAAGTCAAGTTTGGCAATTATGATTCACTTAACATCAATGGTCAGGGGTCAGTGAATATTGGAAAAGGAAAGCTGAAAGATGTTCTGCACATTGAAGGACCAAATATAATCTAGCATCTGTTAGCCAACTATGCAACAACGACCACAAAGTGATATTCATAAAAACAGGTTGCTAGGTAAAGAGTAAATAAGGCAATACTGTTGCTACCGGGAAGAGAACAGTTGGAAATTTATATGTGATTGATGAGGACAAGACAAACAGCTGTTTACTCACCAAAGAAGAAGAAAATCAACTCTGGCATAGGAGGCTGGGACACTTATCACAGAAGAACATAAGGAAGTTGACCACTACTCATGCAATTAGAGACATTCCCGACCTCAAGAGAGAGAGAGAGAGTATGTTTGCTCAGCATGCTCTAAAGGAAAACATGCCAAAAAGCAATACAAGACCAAAGAGTTCAGTTCTGAAGCAGTGCTTGACATTGTGCATACTAATTTGTGTGGACCGATGAGGACAAAAGGGTTGAAAGGTGAAAGGTACTTCATTTTGTTTGTTGATGATTATTCGAGAAGGACCTGCCTCATGCACCTTAAACACAAGTCAGAAGTTTTGAATTGCTTCAAGAGATACAGAAGATTGGCTGAAAATGAGAGTAGAAGGAAGATCAAAGTATTGAGTTCAAATTAAGGCATTGAATTTACAAATAAAGCTTTTGAAGATTATCTTGAGAAGCATGAAATTCATCATCAAATGGCAGCAGCAAGAACACCTCCACAGAACGGGATGGTAGAAAGGAAAAATAGAGCTGTGGTTGAAATGGCGAGAACTCTACTGCTAGAATCCAAGCTTCCCACAAGATTTTGGACAGAAGCAACATTTACAGCTGTGTATCTACTAAACAGAGTATTACTAAGGCCCAATACTGATAAGACTCCATATGAGCTATGGAGTGGGAAAAAGACAACAGCCAAGTATCTCAAAATCTTTGGTAGCCCATGTTTTGTGAAGAACAAAGAGCAAAACTTGGGAAAATTCAATGCTAGGTCTGATAAAGGCATCTTTGTGGGATACTCAGCAAAGACAAAAAGTTACAAAGTTTTCCTGCATAAGTTAGGAAAAGTGATCACGTCCAGTGATGTAAGAATAGATAAGAACTAGAAAACAATGCAGAATGGAGAAGCTGAGGACAATGAAGAAGATGACTTCAATGTAGATGAAGAATCAGACCAACCAGAAGAAAAGGAACAAGAAGTAAGCTCAAACTCAGAGAAGAGTGAGTTTGAAGATGAAGAAAGAGATCCTTTTGCAACTAAGACTGTGCAAGAAAGAAAGCCAAAGAAAACGTGAACCTGTGCTCATCAAAAAAATCAGATCATAGGTGACCCATTAGCAGGAGTTACAACAAGAAGAAGAATTGTGGGAGCAATTGCTTTACTCTCACAAGTTGAACCTAAATCTGTTGAAGAGGCTACACAAGATCTAACTAAATCTCTGTCCACAGAGCTGTTTAAAAAGCACAGATGAGTCTGTCTGTGCGAATGCCTCCTCAAGCCTGAAGTTCAGGTGAATCCTCCATCTCCACTTGGCGAGTTTTTTAGATTTGTAATTGGTTGGCAAAGGGGGAGAGAAGCAACAGTGCAAGGGGAGCTGTTAAGAAAAGAGGAGTGCATATTTAGGGGGAGTTGAAACTACTGCATAGTGGCTTTTGTTATAAGTGTTGCCAACAATTACAACGGGGGAGATTGTTGTTCCCACAGCCTTGTATGGGTTGTAATTGTTGTCAACTAGGTTTAAGTGTGCAAGAAAGTAAAGCCACATGGAAGGGTAAAAAGGTAAATCTACATGGAAGGGCAAGAACATAAATCTGCCACGTAAGGCCTTGTAAGAGAGTATATAAAGACCTTGGAAGATAAAATTAGGGTAAGGCCAACACAATTGATTATACAGCAAAACACAAAAGTGTGTGGACGGCCAAATAGAGAAAACAGAAAAATACAACATATGGCCAAAGCACACCGACGGTAAGAGAACGACAGAACAGGGGACGACAAAATAGAAAAGAAGCGGTCGGCAAATTGAGCAAATCGGTGTAGCCGTAGTGAACAGTGTAGCCGTCGTCGGAGGTAGGAGAGAAAACGAAAATTGGCCAAATCGGAGCAGACCAACGGATGGAGAAACCGACGGCAACAAAGAAATCAACCGTTGAGAGAGAAAGAGAAAGAGGAGACGGTCGACGGCTAGGCTGAATGAAGAACAACCATCGAGAGAGAGAGAAAGGGGAGACGGCCAGGCTGAACGAAGAACAGAGGTCGAGAGACGGCCATAAAAGAGAGAGATACAATCGGTAAAAATAGAGAAAAGAGGAGACGGTTGAAGGGGTGGGACAATTGGACAGCAGACCGGAAGAGCGAAACGGCAAAGTCCAGAAGAAGGAGAGAAAATTTGACACGGCCAAAAAGGAGAGTAGACGGGAAAGGAACAACACACCACCGACACACCAACGGTTGGCAAAACACGAGAGAAAGAAAAATTGAGACAGCCATTGGAAGAAAGAGAAAAGAGGTATATGGCCAGAATAGAGGAATCGACAGGAAGGAGAGAGAAAACACAGCCAAATAAGGGAAAAGGAGAGAAAATCTGGAACGGCCAAAGAGGGGTGGACGAAGAGATAGAGACCGTCGGCAGAACAAAGGAAACCCAGCTGGACGGTGAGAGAGAAATCTGGCTGGACGATAAGAGAGAGAAATCCAGCGGTAAGAGAGAGAAATCCAACTGGACAGCAAGAGAGAGAGAAACGAACAGGTGAGGCATGAGGCGTGAGACCAACGAAGAGGAAGAAAACCAGAACCGTGAGGTGAGAGCAAAAACTAGAAACACATCACCCCTGGAAGAGAAGAAAACCAGAACATGAGTCAGTGTGAGACCAGAACGTGCGACGATGTAAGACCAGAATGTGTGTCAGCGTGAGACAAGGAGACGGGTGAGACCTTGAGACGGTGAAAGCAGGAGTTGTGTGAGACAACGTAGAGAAGAATTTCGGTCAAGCATCGAAAAGAACTCAACGTATTTCCAGATTTCTTCAAGAGAGGTTAGAGAGCGTTACGGTGAACTTTTAAGCGACAGTGGAGTAACCTTTCAATTCAACAGAGGCAAGACAAGTTAGAAGAGGGTAGACACAGTAAGTGACCTCTTTGTATTGTACTTGCTTAGTAATTGCAATAGTGAAAGGAGCAGAGGATTAAGACATCCGTTGTAATTGGAATTCTCAAGTATAGTGGATAGTCTCGGTAAGGGAGAGTCCCTACCACCGTGGATGTACGTTATGTTGACGGAACCATGTAATTCTCGTGTGTCCTTAATTTGCTTTACCTTCTGTGTTTTGAATTGAGTTGTGAACGCAGCTAAAGTATCAGCCAACCCATAACCTAATGAAGACCTAAACAATAACATCCGAATTGCCTATTAGACAAGGTGTCTGAAAGGTGACTTTGGGGACTATTGTGATTAGTAGGTAGCAATAGATCTACCTTAGTTGAGTCTGAGAAAGAGTTCGCTTTTAAGAAGAGGTTGAAGTTGTTCACTTACCTGCGAATTGCGAATTGTGGTGATACTAATTCACCCCTCTTCTCAGTATCACAAACTAGTAGATCCTAGGGAGAAGTCAGGAACTTCACAGAGTTTCAGATTCACAAAGTTTCTGAGTTGCAGAGTTTTGGATTCGCAGAGTTTCTGATTCGCAGATTTTCTGATTCGCAGAGTTTCAAATTCCCAGTGTTTCTGATTCGCAAAGTTTCTGATTCACAGAGTTTCTGATTTATAGATTTTGGGATTCGTAGAGATTTTGATTCGTAGAGTTTCAGATTCACCGGGTTTCTCATTAGCAGAGTTTCTGAGTCGCAGAGTTTTGGATTCGCAGAATTTCTGATTTGCAGATTTTCTAATTTACAGAGTTTCGAATTCCCAGTGTTTTTGATTCGCAAAGTTTCTGATTCACAGAGTTTCTGATTTGCAGATTTTGGGATTCGTAGAGATTTTGATTCGCAGAGTTTCGGATTCACCGGGTTTCTCATTAGCAGAGTTTCTGATTCGCAGAGTTTCGCATTCGCAGAGTTTTGGATTTGCAGAGTTTCTGATTCACAGAGTTTCTGATTGGCAGAGTTTATGATTCATAGAGTTTTGGATTTGAAGAGTTTCTGATTTGCAGAGTTCATGATTCACAGCGTTTTTGATTCCCAGTGTTTCAGATGCCTAGAGTTTCTGATTCGCAAAGTTTCTTATTCACAGAGTTTTTGACTCGCAGAGTTTCAGATTCACAAAGTTTTTGATTTGCAGATTTTGGGATTCGTAGAGATTTTGATTCATAGAGTTTCGGATTCACAGGGTTTCTGATTAGCAGAGTTTCTGATTTGCAGAGTTTCACATTCGCAGAGTTTTGGATTCACAGAGTTTCTGATTGGTAGAGTTTATGATTCGCAGAGTTTTGGATTTGAAGAGTTTCTGATTTGCAGAGTTCATGATTCACAGCGTTTTTTATTCCCAGTGTTTCAGATGCCCAGAGTTTCTAATTTGCAGTGTTTCTGATTTGCAAAGTTTCTTATTCACAAAGTTTTTGATTCGCAGAGTTTCGGATTTGCAAATTTTCTAATTCACAGAGTTTCTGATTTGCAGATTTTGGGATTCGTAGAGATTTTGATTCGTAGAGTTTTGGATTCACCGGGTTTTTGATTAGCAGAGTTTCGCATTCGCAGAGTTTTGGATTCGTAGAGTTTCTGATTCACAGAGTTTCTGATTTGCAGAGTTTATGATTCACAGAGTTTCTGATTTGCAGAGTTTCTGATTCGCGGAGTTTCAGATTTGAAAAGTTTCTGATTTGTAGAGTTCATGATTCATAGCATTTTTGATTCCCAGTGTTTCAGATGCCCAGAGTTTCTGATTCGCGGAGTTTCTGATTTGCAAAGTTTCTTATTCATAGAGTTTCTGATTCGCAGAGTTTCGGATGCCTAGAGTTTTTGATTTGCAAAGTTTCGAATTCGCAAAGTTTCTGATTTGTAGATTTTGGGATTCGCAGAGTTTCAGATTCACTGAGTTTCTAATTGGTAGAGTTTCTGATTCGCAAAGTTTCAGATTCGTAAAGTTTCTGATTCGCAGAGTTTTCGTAGAGTTTCAGATGCTTAGAGTTTTTGATTCACAGAGTTTCAAATTTGCAAAGTTTCTGATTCACAGAGTTTTTAATTCGCAGATTTTGGGATTCGCAGAGTTTCGGATTCACCGAGTTTCTAATTGGCAGAGTTTCTGATTTGCAGAATTTCTGATTCACAGAGTTTTCGCAGAATTTCGGATTCACAGAGTTTCTGATTCCCAGAATTTATGATTCGTAGTGTTTCTAATTCACAGAGTTTTGGATTCCCAGAGTTTCTGATTTGCAGAGTTTCAGATTCACAAAGTTTCTGATTCGCAGAGTTTCTGATTTGCAAAGTTTAGGATTCGAAGAGTTTCGCATTCGTAAAGTTTCAGATTCGAAGAGTTTTAGATTCAGAGAGTTTCTGATTCGCAGAGTTTCTGATTCGCAGAGTTTCTAATTCGCAGAATTTCTGATTCGAAAAGTTCATGATTCACAAAGTTTTAGATTCGTAGAGTTTTGATGCCCAAAGTTTCTGATTCGCAAAGTTTCTGATTCACAAAGTTTCGGATGCCTAAAGTTTTTGATTTGCAGAGTTTCAGATTCGCAAAGTTTTTGATTCACAGAGTTTATGATTCACAGATTTTAGGATTCGCAGAGTTTCGGATTCGCCGAATTTCTAATTAGCAGTATTTCTGATTAGTAGAGTTTTGGATTCGCAGAGTTTCGGATTCGTAGAGTGTCGGATTTGCAAAGTTCATGATTCACAGTGTTTCTAATTTGTAGATTTTCGGATTCACAAAGTTTTAGATTCGTAGAGTTTCTGTGTCGCAGAGTTTCAAATTCGCAAAGTTTTTGATTCGTAGTGTTTTTAATTTGCAGAGTTTCGGATTTGCAAAGTTTCTGTTGTTCCCACAGCCTTGTATAGGTTATAATTGTTGTCAACTAGGTTTAAGTGTGCAAGAAAGTAAAGTCACATGGAAGGGCAAGAAAGTAAATCCACATGGAAGGGCAAGAAAGTAAATTCACCGTGTAAGGGCAAGAACGTAAATCCACCACGTAAGCCCTATTAGGGTTTCATGGAAGAGAGTATATAAAGACCTTGGAAGACGAAACTAGGATAAGGCCAACACAATTGAATACATGACAAAACACAAAAGGAGTGGACGAAGAGAGAGAGAGACTGTCGGCAATTGAGCATTCGGCAAACACAAGACGGCAAAACAAAGGAGAACCGGCCAAAGTGGTACACGGCAAAAAGAAGAAGAGCACGGCAAAGAGGAAAAACTCGACGGCCAAATAAGGGAAGGAGAGAAAAACCATATACGACCAAGTAAAAAGTGAAGAAAAAAAATAGAATGGTCGACAAAATAGAGAAAAGAAGAGGTGGCCAATAAAGTGAAACAAAAAAAAAAAACACCACCTGCAAAAGAGAGAGAAAACCCAACCTTGGGAGAGAGAGAAAGTGGTGAACGGCCGAAGAGGGGTAAAACCAGCACAATAGAACAAGGGAAGGAGAGAAAAATCCAACTGCCCAAAGAAGAGAGAGAGACCGTCGGCAAAATAGAGCATCCGGTTGAAAGAGAGGAAGGAACCGTCCAAACACAAGAGAGAAACCATCCAACACAAGAGAGATTCGGCAAAACACAAAACGTTGGAGGAGCAACCAGCCAAACCCGAAACGGCAACACACCACTTGCAAAAGAAAGAAGAGACGACAAAAGAGTATACACGGCAGAAAACAGGTGCTGGTTGACCAAAGAGACAAAGCAAAGCAAGAGGAGTCGGCCAAAACCTAGAGCAACTGTCCAAAGAGAGGAAAACCTAGTGTGTGACCCGCCAAAGAGAGAAAAACAAGGGAGGAATGACTAGACAACAAGTGTTGGATGGCAAAACCACCATCGGTTGAAACAGATAGGACATCCAACCAACCTACACGGCCAAGCAAAGAGGTGAACGGCCAAATAGGTGTGGAGAGCAAAGAGGAGAACGACCAACCAAGAGTGGACAGCCAAAGCAAGTTGGATAGCTAGGAGACAGCACGACAAGGAGACAACACACTGCAAAAGGAGATAACACCAAGGGATACCTTGGACAGTAAGGGAAACCGTGTGACGGCTAGAGAAAACCAAAAACGTACGTGGGACGTGAAACGCCAAACCAGAAACGTGCGTGAGGCGTGTGAGCAGCAAAGGGTGCAAACCAAAAACATACGTGAGACGTGTAACACCAAACCAGAAACGTGAGGCAGGCAGTGAGACGTGGAACAGCAAACCAAAAACGTGAGGTAAGCTGTGAGACAAGGAGACGGGTGAGACTGTGAGATGGTGAAAGCAGGAGCTGTGTAAGACAACCTAAAGAAGGAATTTGGCAAAGCATCGGAAAGAACTCAATGTATTTCCAGATTTCTTCAAGAGAGGTTAGAGAGCGTTGTGGTAAACTTCTAAGCAGCAGTGAAGTAGCCATTTAATTCAACAGAGGCAAGACAAGCTAGAAAAAGGGTAGACACAGTAAGTGACACTCTTTGTATTGTACTTGCTTAGTAATTGCAATAGTGAAAAGAGCAGAGGATTAAGGCATCCATTGTAACTGGAATTCTCAAGTATAGTGGATAGTCTCGGTAAGGGAGAGTCCCTACCACTGTGGATATACGTCACATTGACAAAACCACGTAAATCTTGTATGTCCTTAATTTGCTTTACGTTCTGTGTTTTGAATTGAGTTGTGAATACAGCTAAAGTATCAGCCAACCCATAACCTAAAAGAAGACCTAAACAAGAACATCTGAATTGTCTATTAGGCAAGGTGTCTGAAAGGTGACTTTGGGGACTATTGTGATTCAGATTCGCAGATTTTCTGATTCGCAGTGTTTCAGATTCGCAGAGTTTTGGACTCGCAGTATTTCTGATTCACAGAGTTTCTAAATCGTAGATTTTTAGATTCGTAGTGCCTCTCATTCGCAAAGTTTTTGATTCACAGAGTTTCAAATTCATAGAGTTTCTAAATCGCAGATTATCGAATTCACAGAGATTTTGATTCACAAAGTTTCAAATTCCTCAAGTTTTTGATTCGCAGAGTTTCTGATTCACAGTGTTTCGAATTCGTAAAGTTTCTAATTCGCAGAGTTTCTGATTCCCAGATTTTCTGATTCGCAGAGTTTTGGATTTGATGAGTTTTGGATGTGCAGTGTTTTTGATTCATAGAGTTACTGATTGTAGAGTTTCAGATTTGCAGAGATTCTAATTCTCAGAGATTTGGATTCACATAGTTTCTGATTCGCAGAGTTTCGAATTCGAAGAGTTTCAGATTCGCAGAATTTTGGTTTCTCAGTGTTTCTGATTCGCAGAGTTTTTAATTTGTAGTATTTCTAATTCGTAGATTTTCTGATTCGAAGTGTTTTTAATTTGCAGAATTTCTGATTCGCAAAGTTTTGGATTCACAGTGATTCAGATTCCTAAAGTTTCTGACTCACAGAGTTTCGAATTCTCAGAGTTTCTAATTAGCAGTGTTTCTAATTTGCAGAGTTTCAGATTCGCAGAGTTTCGGATTTGTAGAGTTTCGAATTTGCAGAGTTTTTGATTCGTAGAGTCTCACAGTGTTTTTGATTCGCAGAGTTTCTAATTCGCAATGTTTCTAATTTTCAGAATTTTGGATTTGCAGAGTTTCGGATTTGCAGAGATTCGCAGAGTTTCTGATTTGTAGAGTTTTGGATTCGTAGAGTTTCAAATTCATAGAATTTCTAATTCGTAGAGTTTCTGATTCGCAGTGTTTCTGATTCGCAGAGCTTCAGATTCCCAGAGTTAATGATTCGCAGAGATTCACAGAGTTTCTGAATCTTAGAGTTTCAGATTCGGCGAGTTTCTGATTTGTAAAATTTATGATTTACAGAGTTTTTGATTCGCAGAGTTTCTGATTCTCAGAGTTAACGATTCATAGAAATTCACAGAGTTTTAAATTCACAGAGATTTACAAAGTTTCTGATTCACAGAGTTTTGAATTGCAGAGTTTCTGATTCGTAGAGATTCTGATTCACAGAGTTTCAGAGTCGCAAAATTTCTGATTCACAGCGTTTTTGATTCACAGAGTTTTTGATTCGCAGATTTTCTGATTTGTAGTGTTTCTAATTCACAGAGTTTTTGATTCATAAAGTTTTAGATTCGCAGAGTTTTTGAATCGCAGATTTTTGAATTCGCAGAGATTCTGATTTGCAAAGTTTCAAATTCGCAGAGTTTTTGATTCGTAGTCTTTCGGATTCAAGGAGTTTCGGGTTCATAGATCTTCTGATTCCTTGAGTTTCTGATTCACAAAGTTTCAGATTCTCAGTGTTTTTGATTCGTAGTGTGAAGTTTCCAACTTCACCCTGGGATCTACTAGTCTGTGATACTAAGAGGGGGGGTTAATCAGTATCACACCCTTTGAAGAAAACTCTGATAATTTAAGCCAAAAATGAACTCCTTCCTAAATTCAACTAAGGTAGATTTACTGTTACCTACTGATCATAATAGCCTTTAAAGTTACCTTTCAAACACCTTGCCTATTAGACGAATCGGTTGTTCTTGACTAGGTCTTCTTTTAGGTTATGGGTTTAATGATTCTTTAGCTGCGTTCACAACTCAATTCAAAACACAGAATGTAAATTCAAAGCAAGGACAGGAGAGATTTACATGGTTCTATCAATGTGACGTACTCCAGGTGGTAGAGTTTCTTCCTCTATCGAGACAATCCACTATACTTGAGAACACCAGTGTGGTATTCCCTATGATTACAATGGATGTCTTAATCTTCTACTCCTTTCACTATTGTAAATACAAAGCAATCACAATACAAAGAGTGTCACTTACTGTGTCTACCCTTCTTCTAGCTTGTGTTGCCTCTGTTTGATTTGAATAGGCTACTTCACTACCGCTTGGAAGATGACCAAAATACTCTCTAACCTCTCTTGAAGAGATCTGAAAAGTTCGTTGAGTTCTCTCAAATGTTTCACCAAATTTCTTCTCTAGGTTGTCTCACACAACTCTTGGTCTCACCGTCTTACGGTCTCCCCCATCTCCTGGTCTCACTGTCTCACTGTCTCACCGTTTCACCCTTTTCTGGTCTGACTAATTTTGGCTCTCACGGTGTGTTCTGATGTCACATGTTTCACCCTTTTTTGGTCTTACGTCTTACCTGGTCTCACGCCTCACCTGATCTCATGGTGTTTCACCCTTTTCTCGTCTCCTATGTTTATGGTCTGTTTTTCACCGTCACACGTTTTTGGTTTGCTCTCACCGTCGCACCTTTTTGGTCTGCTCACATTGTCGCACGTTTCTATTCTGATCTCACCTGGTCTCACTTGCTCCAGGTTTGATCTGGTCTCACTCGTTCCACATCTGGTCTGGTCTCACCCGTTTCAGGTCTGGTTTGGTCTCACCTGGTCTCACCGTTCTGGTCAGGTCTAGTCTCACCTGGTCTTACGTTTCCAGGTCTCACCTAGTCTCACGTTCTGGTCCGGTCTGGTCTCACCTGGTCTCACGTTTCTAGGTCTCACTTGGTCTCACCATTCTGGTCAGGTCTAGTCTCACCTGGTCTCACATTTCCAGGTTTCACCTAGTCTCACGTTCTGGTTTGGTCTGGTCTCACTTGGTCTCACTTTCTGGTCTGGTCTGGTCTGGTCTCACCTAGTCTTACGTTTCCGGGTCTCACCTGGTCTCACATTCTGGTCTGGTCTCACCCGTTGCATGCTTTGCTGGTCTCATGTCTTCCCTGGTCCTGATCTGCTCTCACGTCTCACGGTTTCCAGGTTTGGTTTGCTCTAATGTCTCACCTTCTCCAGGTCTCACGTCTTCTCTTTCTAGTCTGCTCTAACGTGTTTCTCTATCTTATGGTGGTCACCCTTTTCTGGTCTCACGGATTTTGATCTTCCGGTGTGCTCTGGTCTGTATCTCTAACATTTCTAGTCTCACCAGTGTCTCATTTCTCCCTTTTCTGGTTTGTATCTGTGTCCCCTTTTTTTGGTGTGTGTGTACTGCCTTAAAAAGAGATAAGTCTTTGTTTATATATTGCCTTCTATGAAAACCTTAATAGGGCTTACTTGAGCTATGACAGATTTTCTTTCTTGCCCCTTCATGTGGTTTCATATTACTATTTCATTCAAAATTCAGCATTATCCTCCTTCTTAATTTATTTTTCTCAAGCAATGCTATGTCACACTAAGACTTAAGCAGTGCTAAATTCCCTCTACAAGTTCACTCCAAGGAGATCACTTTATGAGGTTATTTGACATGCTAGTCTTATCCTGTAATTCCTGAGACATGAACCACTTTTGCTTGCACAGTTAAATCCAGTTAACAACAATTACAACCCATACAAGGCTGTAAGAACAACATAGTGTTTCTAATTCGCAAATTTTCTGATTCACAGTGTTTCTAATTCGCAGAATTTTTGATTTGTAGAGTTTCGGATTAACAATGTTTTGAATTCCTAGGGTTTCTGACTTGCAGAGATTCATAGAGTTTCAGATTCCAAGAGTTTCTGATTAACAGTGTTTCTAATTTGTAGAGTTTCGGATTCGCAGAATTTCAAATTTGCAGAGTTTTGGATTCCCAGAGTTTCTAATTCACAGTGATTCATAGAGTTTCTGATTCGCATAGTTTTGAATTCGTAGAGTTTTTGATTTGCAGAGTTTTGGATTCCTAGAGTTTCTGAATCACAGAGTTTTGAATTCGCAGTGTTTCGGATTGCCATAATTTCTGATTCACAGAGTTTTTGATTTTCAGAGTTTCTGATTCACAGAATTTCAGATTCCCAGAGTTTCTAATTTGTAATGTTTCTAATTCGCAGATTTTCTAATTCACAGTGTTTCCAATTCACAGAATATCTGATTTGCAGAATTTCGAATTCACGGTATTTCGGATTCCTAGAGTTTTTGACTCGCAGAGATTCACAGAGTTTCTAATTCGCAGAATTTCAGATTCCCAGAGTTTCGGATTCCTAGAGTTTTGGATTTACAGTGTTTCTAATTTGCAGAGTTTTAGATTTGCAGAGTTTTGGATTTGTAGAGTTTCAGATTTGCAGAATTTCTGATTCGCAGACGTTCACAGAGTTTCGGATTTGCAAAGTTTCGGATTCGTAGAGTTTCTAATTCACAGAGTTTTTGATTTGCAAAATTTCTGATTCGCAGAGTTTTTGATTCCCAGAATTTTTGATCCGCAATGTTTTTAATTGGTAGAGTTTTGGATTCGCACAATTTCTGATTCACAGAGTTTCAGATTCACAAAGTTTTTGATACGCAGAGTTTCTGATTCGAAGAGTTTCGAATTCGCAGAGTTTCGGATTTGCAAAGTTTTTGATTCACAGTGTTTCAGATTGTCATAATTTCTGATTCGCAGAGTTTCTAATACGTAGAGTTTTGGATTTGAAGAGTTTCAGATTCATAGAGTTTTTGATTTTCAGAGTTTCTGATTCGCAGAATTTTGGATTCCCTGAGTTTCTGATTCGTAATGTTCTAATTTGCAGATTTTTTGATTCACAGTGTTTCTAATTCACAGAATATCTGATTTGCAGAATTTCAAATTCACAGTATTTCGAATTCCTAGAGTTTCTGAATCGCAGAGATTCACAGAGTTTCTAATTCGCAGAGTTTCAGATTCCCAGAATTTCAGATTCCTAGAGTTTTGGATTTGCAGTGTTTCTAATTTGCAGAGTTTTAGATTTGCAGAGTTTTGGATTT
>CM038596.1:7478682-7497644 GCA_021533255.1 Ceriops tagal
GATTCGCAGACATTCACAGAGTTTCTGATTCGCAGAGTTTCGGATTCGTAAAGTTTCTAATTCGCAGAGTTTCTGATTCCCAGAATTTTTGATCCGCAATGTTTCTAATTCGCAGAGTTTCAGATTCACAAAGTTTTTGATTCGCAGAGTTTCCGATTCGAAGAGTTTCGAATTTGCAGAATTTCGGATTTACAGAGTTTCTGATTTGAAAAGTTTTTGATTCGCAGAGATTCGAATTCACAGAGTTTCGGATTCGCATAGTTTTTGATTCGCAAAGTTTCTGATTCGTAGAGTTTCTGATTCGCAGAGTTTCTGATTTGCAGAATCTTAGATTCCCAAAGTTTTTGATTCGTAGTGTTTTTAATTTGTAGATTTTCTTATTTGCATTGTTTCTAATTCACAGAATTTCTGATTTGCAGAGTTTCAGATTCACAGTGTTTCAGATTCCTAGAGTTTCTGACTCACAGAGTTTTTGATTTGTAGAGTTTTTGATTGACAGAATTTCAGATTCCCAGAGTTTCTGATTCGTAAAGTTTCAGATTGCCAGTATTTCGGATTCGCAAAATTTTGGATTCGCAATGTTTCTAATTTGTAGAGTTTCAAATTCGCTGAGTTTCAGATTTGCAGAGATTCAGATTCACAAAGTTTTTGATTCGTAGAGATTCACAGAGTTTTTTATTTGTAGAGTTTCGGATTTGCAGAGTTTTTGATTCACAGAGTTTCAGATTCCTAGAGTTTTTGATTTACAGAGATTCATAGAGTTTCTGATTCGCAGAGTTTCGGATTCACAAAGTTTCGGGTTCGCTAAGTTTTTGATTCGTCAAATTTCTGTATCATAGAGTTTCGGATTCGTAGAGTTTCTGATTCGCAGATTTTCTGATTCACAAAGTTTCGGATTCCCAGAGTTTCTTATTTACAGAATTTCTGATTCGAAGTGTTCCTGGTTCGTAGAGTTTCGGATTCCCAGAATTTCTAATTCATAGTGTTTCTCATTCACAGATTTTCTGATTCGCAATGTTTCTAATTCGCAGAGTTTCAGATTCATTGTGTTTTTGATTCGCAGAGATTCATAGAGTTTCTGATTCGCAGAGTTTTGGAATCACAGTGTTTCTAATTTGAAGAGTTTCGGATTCGCAGAGTTTCTGATTCGAAGAGTTTTAGATTTGCAGAATTTCGGATTCCCATTATTTTTGATTCGCACAGTTTATGATATGCAGAGTTTCGGATTTGTAGAGTTTTTGATTCCCAGAGTTTCTAATTTATAGTGTTTCTGATTCGCAGAATTTTAGATTCTTAGAGTTTCTGATTCGTAGTGTTTCTAATTCGCAGTTTTTCTGATTTGCAGTGTTTCTAATTTGCAGAATTTCTGATTAGCAAAGTTTCGGATTCACAGTCTTTCGGATTCCTAGAGTTTCTGACTTGCAAAGATTCACAGAGTTTTTGATTCATAGAGTTTCTGATTCCCAGAGTTTCAGATTTCTAGAGTTTCTGATTTGCAGTGTTTCTAATTTGCAGAATTTTGGATTTGTAGAGTTTCAGATTCGCAGAATTTCTGATTCGCAGACATTCACAGAGTTTTTGATTCATAGAGTTTTGAATTCGCAGAGTTTCTGATTCCCAGAATTTCTGATTCGCAGTGTTTCTTATTCGCAAAGTTTCTGATTTACAGAGTTTCTAAATCGCACAGTTTTTGATTCACAGAATTTTGATTCGCAGAGTTTCTGATTCGTAGTGTCTCATTCGCAAAGTTTCAGATTCACAGTGTTTAAGATTCGCAGTGTTGTTCCCACAGCCTTATATGGGTTGTAATTGTTGTCAACTAAGTTTAAGTGTGCAAGAAAGTAAAGCCACATGGAAAGGCAAGAAGGTAAATCCACATGGAAGGGCAAGAATGTAAATCTGCCGCGTAAGCCTTAGAAGGGCAAGAACGTAAATCTGCCGCATAAGCCCTAGTAGGGTTTCATGGAAGAGAGTATATAAAGACCTTGGAAGACAAAATTAAGGAAGGCCAACACAATTGAATACACGGCAAAACATAAAAGTGTGTGGACGGCCAAATAGAGAAAACAGAAAAACACAACATACGGCCAAAGCACACCGACAGCAAGTGAATGGCAGAACAGGGGACGGCAAAATAGAAAAGAAGCAGCTGTAGTGAACAGTGTGGTTGTCGAGTGAACAGTCATCTCCTCTTTTCTCTATTTTTGCTGACCTCTCCTCTTTTCCGACTACGGGTTCGTTTTCTCTCCTATCTCTGACCGGACAGAAGACCAAAAGAGCAAAATGGCAAAGCCATTGGAAGAGAGAGAAAAATCATATACGGCCAAATCGGAGCAGACCGGTGGAAGGAGAGAGAAACCCAACAGCCAAAAATAGAAGGTCGACAGAATCGAGAGAGAGAGACGGACGAAGAGTGAGATCGTGAAACAGGAAATGGGTCAACACGGCTGGATGGTGAGAGAGAAAGCACGACACGACAAGAGAGAGAAACGGGTCGACGGCAAAACAAAGTGGATGATCAACGAAAAACCAGGACGACCAAAATAGAGTTTGCTTTTAAAAAAAGGTTGAAGTTGTTCACTTACCTGCGAATTGTGAATTGTGGTGATACTGATTCACCCCCCTTCTCAGTATCACAAACTAGTAGATCCTAGGGAGAAGTCGGGAACTTTAATTGGTATCAGAGCACAAGTTCACCAGTTTGAAACTTAACAGTTTGGTGTACTAGTTTGAAGGGATCTAGAAGTTTGACTTGTTCAGCATACTGAGAAATGGAAGTCGGTACTAGCACCATCACTACTTACAGCAAGAAGGTTCCAATCTTCAATGGAACCAACTACCATATGTGGAGAGCAAGAATGCAAGTGGTATTTGCAACCATGGGTATGAACGTGGTAAAATGCGTACAGGAGGGTTTTGTGGCTCGGGAAGAAGGTAAAGACCCACCCCAGAAGAGTTAAGGCAGTTTGATATAAATGGGAAGGCCTCAAATGTCATCATTTCAGCATTGATAGATGCTGAGTATGCTAAAGTTATGGACTGCAAATCTGCCAAGGAGATATGGGATAAATTGCAAAAAGTCTATGAAGGTGATGGTAGAATGAAGGAGGCCAAGCTTCAAGTGTTCAAGGAGAGATATGAATCTCTCAGAATGCAGAAAAATGAGACAGTCCAAGAGTTCTTCACCAGGGTTATTGATGCTGTAAACGACCTTAGAAGTCATAGGAAGAACAAGAAAGACTCATCTATTGTGAAGAAAATTCTGAGAATTCTGCCTGAGAGGTTTGCCTCAAAGGTAGCAGCCACAGAAGAGAGTAAAGATCTCAATTCTATGTCTCTGCATGATCTCTAGTGCAATCTCATTGCCAATGAGATGAGGATAAAGTCAGCTGAAAGCTCTACAACAACAAAGGTATCAAAGGAGGCAGCTTTCAAAGCTATGAAGCACTTAAAGATAAAAGAAGAGGGAGAATCATCCAGTGAGGATGACGATGATGATGATGAGGAAGAAAATGAAGGTGAAGTATTGGCTTACTTCACAAGGAAATTCAAAAAGGGTTTAAGAAGGGAAAAGGACAGTTGTCCTTGAGATGTTATCGTTGTGCGCAGACTGGACACTTTGCTTCTTAGTGCAAAGTGAAACTTGATGATGAAGATGAGGATGGTGATGATGAGCAGAATTCGAGATGGAGAAGATCATCATTCAAATCAAAGAAGTCCAATAAGAAGATTGCTAACCCACAGAGGAAGAAGAGAGGCTTATTCAAGAGTTATGTGAGTCAGATAAAAGAAGCCGATGAAGAGGAAGATGAAGAATCATCAGATGAGCAGGCCTTTATGGCATCAGCTCAAGGTGGTAGTTCAACCTCTGAAGAGGAAGAGGAGGTTGATGAAGAAGAGCCAGATCTTGAAGCTGAGCTGGAAGTAGCTTCAAAGGAGATAATCAGAAGGGGCAGAACCATAAGAAGGTTAGAGGCCCATATAAAACAAGTTGAAGCAAAGTCTGAGGAAGCTGAAAGTCAAAAGGATGAAATAAGAGCTGAGCATATTGACTTGAAGAGAAGATTTGAGGAACAGATCAAAATATGTGAAGACCTCACAGTAAAGCTTGGCTCAAGGGCTTTAAAAATTGAAGAAATGGAGAAAGAGTTGTTGAGACTTTAGCAACAACTCAAAAAGAGTGAGAAGAACTTGTAGAAGTTTGAAGTGGTAGGAGAAACAAGCTTTGTAAGAGAAAAGAAAAATGAAACTTTGCCACAGAAGTTGAAAGAGAAGGCTGTGACTCAAGTGAAGATAACTAAAGAAGAGAAGACAATTATCAAACAAAAGCTAGGGCCAAAAATGATGTATGTGGTTAAAGAGCAGCAGCCCGTAACTGCTACATCTCAGAAAGAAAAGAAAGTCAGCCAGCAGAGGGCTACGACTAAATAGAAGGAGAAGAAGGTGACTGAAATGAAAGTCACACAAGCAAAGAAGCTAGCTACTTTCCTACACAGCAAGTGATGAACAAAAGAAGACAAGTTGTGATTAGACCCAAGAAGAGGCAATTTCAAGGTCACTGTCTTTATTGTGGAGTTTAGGGTCATAAGGAGAGTAACTGCTGGTGGAGAAGGTTAGTATATGTCTCTAACTTGAGAAGATACAACGCTGCATACAGGGGGAGACAATACAAAACTCAGAGGAGAACACTTGTCGTGAGTTCTTGCACATACTGTAAAAGGCAAGGACAAACTGACAAGGATTGTTAGTGGAAGCCCAAACCAGTAGATTCAAAGAACAAGTTTGCTATATTGGCAGACTTGGAACAGTGTGAAAGGTACAGGCAGGATGGCCATAATGCCAAGAGATGCATGACACTTCTCCCTGAGTAAGAGAAGGCACTCAATGGCACAATGAAAATAAGCGGTGCAATCAAAGTTGAGAAAAAGGAGAAAGTTATCTTCCAGCCAGTTCAAAAGAAGGAATATAGAGCAAAAAAGGAGGTGGCTAATATAACTGAAATTGCACTAAAGGCTAATTGCAAGGATAAGCAGTGGATCCTTGATAGTGGATGCACTTCACACATGATGAGAGACAAGAGTAAATTGTCAAAGCTAAACAAGTCAAGAGAAGGCAGAGTTAAGTTTGGCAATGATGATTCACTCAACATCAATGGTTAGGGGTCAGTAAACATTGGAAGAGGAAAGATGAAAGATGTTCTGCACATTGAAGGACTCAGATATAATCTAGCATCTATCAGCAAACTATGCAATGAAGACCATAAGGTAATATTTACAAAAACAGGTTGCCAGGTAAAGATTAAAGAAGGCAATACTGTTGCAGTCGGGAAGAGAACAGCTGGAAACTTGTATGTGATTGATAAAGAAAGAGATCCTCTTGCAACTAAGACGGTGCAAGAAATAAAGCCAAAGAAAACGTGGACCAGTGTTCATCAAGAAAATCAGATCATAGGTGACCCATTAGCAGGAGTTATAACAAGAAGAAGAATTGTGGGAGTTACTGCTATACTCTCACAAGTTGAACCTATATCTGTTGAAGAGGCTACAAAAGATCTAACTAAATCCCTGTCCATAGAGCTATTTGAAAAGCACAAAATAAGTCTATCTGTGCAAATGCCTCCTCAAGCCTGAAGTTCAGGTGAATCCTCCATCTTCACTTTGCGAGTTTTTTAGATTTGTAATTGGTTGACAAAGGGGGAGAGAAGCAATAGTGCAGGGCGAGCTGTTAAGAAAGGGCGAGTGCATAGTTAGAGGGAGTTAAAACTGCTGCATAGTGGCTTTTGTTATGAGTGTTGCCAACAATTACAAAGGGGGAGATTGTTGTTCCCACAGCCTTGTATGGGTTGTAATTGTTGTCAACTAGGTTTAAGTGTGCAAGAAAGTAAAGCCACATGGAAGGGCAAGAACGTAAATCAGACACGTAAGCCCTATTAGGGTTTCATGGAAGAGAGTATATAAAGACTTTGGAAGACAAAATTAGGGAAGGCCAACACAATTGAATACACGGCAAAACACAGAAGTATGTGGACGGCCAAATAGAGAAAACAGAAAAACACAACATACGGCTAAAGCACACCGACGGCAAGCCAATGGCAAAACAAGGGACGGTAAAATAGAAAAGAAGTAGTCGTAATGAACAATGTAGCCGTCGAGTAAATAGTAGTCGTCATCAGAGATAGGAGAGAAAACGAACCCGTAGTCGGAAAAGAGGAGAGGTCGGCAAAAATAGAGAAAAGAGGAGACGACTAAAGAGGCTGGATAACCGGACGGAAGATTGGAGGAGCAAAATGGCAAAGTCGTTGGAAGAGAGAGAAAAATCATATATGGCCAAATCGAAGCAGACCGATGGAAGGAGAGAGAAACCCGACGGCCAAAAACAAAAGGTCGACAGAATCAAGAGAAAGAGATGGATGAAGAGTGAGATCGTGAAATAGGAAACGGGTCGACATGACTGGACGGTGAGAGAGAAAGCACGACACGATAGGAGAGAGAAACAGGTCAATGGCAAAACAGAGTGGACGATCGACAGAAAACTAGGATGGCCGAAAATAAGATTTGGGGGCTGAACGAAGAACAACCGTCAAGAGAGAGAGAAAGGGGAGACGACCAGGCTGAATGAAGAACAACCGTCGAGAGAGAGAGAAAGGGGAGACGACCAGGCTGAATGAAGAACAACCGTCAAGAGAGAGAGAAAGGGGAGACAGCTGAAATAAGTGAGCAGAACAGCAAAAATAAACAACTGGCAGAAACCCAAGAACGGCCAAATCGAAGTCAACGGGTAGGTGAGAAAAAGAAAACACGGCCAAAATCAGAGACGATTGGATTCGCCGAGTTTCTCATTCGTAGAATTTCTAATTCGCAGAGTTTTAGATTCTTAGAGTTTCTAATTCGCAAAGTTTTTGATTCGCAATGTTTCTGATTTGTAGAGTTTCGGATTCGCAGAGATTCACAGAGTTTTTGATTCATAGAGTTTCGGATTTGTAGAGATTCTGATTTACAAAGTTTTGGATTCGCAGAGTTTCGGATTCTCAAAGTTTCTGATTCACAAAGTTGCTGATTCCCAGTGTTTCTGGTTCACAAAGTTTCTAAGTCGCAGATTTTTTGATTCGCAGTGTTTCTAATTTGCAAAGTTTTTTATTCATAGAGTTTCGGATTTGCAGAGTTTCTAAATCGCAGATTTTGAAATTCACAGAGATTCTGATTCACAGAGTTTCTGATTCCCTGAGTTTCTGATTTGCAGCTGTTGGAAGAGAGAGAAAAATCACATACGACAAACTCAGAGTGGACGGCGAAGGAGAGGAAAAACCTGACGGCCAAATAGTGGAAAGGAGAGAAGGGAACGAAGAACGGTTGAGTGAAAAAGAAAGACCCGACACGACTGGACGACAGAATGTGGGTGGACGGCCAAAAAGAGAAAATAGCAAAACCAACATGGCAAAACCAAGACGGCAGAACAGGGGAAGGAGAGAAAATCCGACAGCCCAAAGAAGAGAGAGAGACCGTCAGCAAAATAGAGCATTCGACTGAAAGAGAGGAAGGAACCGTCCAAACACAAAAGAGAAACCGTTCAACCAAGGGAATCGGCTAAAACCTAGAGAGAAACCATCCAACACAAGAAAGGTCGGCCAAAACACAACCGTTGGAAGAGAGAGAAAAACCGAGAAACGCCCGAAAGAGAAAAACGCTAGAACAGGGGGTCGAAGGGGAGAAAATACGATATGACAAAAAAAGGGGCTGGACGGTAAGAGAGACAACACGACAAGAGAGCAAAACATCAAAAGGAGAGCACGACAAGAGAATGGTGTGAGACAGGAAACAGGTGAGGCATGAGGCGTGAGACCAGCGAAGAGGAAGAAAACCAGAAACGTGAGGTAAGAGCAAAAAGCCAGAAACACATCACCCTTGGAAGAAACGGGTGACCAGGCCGTGAGACCAGTAACGGGTGACCAGAAAAAGGAGACCAGTAACGGGTGACCAGAAAAAGGAGACCAGAAACTAGTGACCTAAAACGCGAGACTAGTAAAGCTGTGACAGGAGCGCAGCAGAAGCGTGGGTATAGTCAGGAGACGGTTGAGACCAAAACAGCAAGGCGTGCAAACCAGAAATGTACGTGGGACGTGAAATGCCAAACCAGAAGCGTGTGTGAGGTGTGTGACCAGCAAAGGGTGCAAACTAGAAACGTACGTGAGACGTGTAACACCAAACCAAAAACGTGAGGCAGGCCGTGAGACGTGAAACGACAATCCAGAAACATGAGGCGAGCCGTGAGACAAGGAGACGGATGAGACCGTGAGATAGTGAAAGCAGGAGCTGTGTGAGACAACCAAGAGAAGAATTCGGTGAAGCATCGGAAAGAACTCAACGTATTTCCACATTCTAATTTGAAGAGTTTCGGATTCGCAGAGTTTTTGATTTGCAAAGTTTCAGATTCCCATAGTTTCTGATTCGCAGAGTTTCTAATTTGCAGAATTTTTTATTCGTAGAGTTTCTAATTCGCAGATTCAAAGAGTTTCGTATTCACAAAGTTTTTAATTCGTAGAGTTTCTGATTTGCAGAATTTCGGATTCCTAGAGTTTCTGATTTGTAGTGTTTCTAATTCGCAGATTTTTTGATTTTCAGTGTTTCTAATTCGCAGAATTTTTGATTCGCAAAGTTTTGGATTCACAGTGTTTCGGATTCCTAGAGTTTCTAACTTGCAAAGATTCACAGAGTTTATGATTAGCAGAGTTTCGAATTCACAGAGTTTCGAATTCCCAGAGTTTCTAATTTGTAGTGTTTCTAATTTACAAAGTTTTAGATTCGCAAAGTTTCGAATTTGTAGAGTTTCAGATTCGCAAAATTTATGATTCACGGACATTCACAGAGTTTCTGATTCGCAGAGTTTCAGATTTGCACAGTTTCTGATTTGTAAAGTTTCTAATTCACAGAATTTCTGATTTGCAGAATTTCTGATTCGTAGAGTTTCTGATTCCCAGAATTTCTGATTCACAGTGTTTCTAATTCGCAGAATTTCTGATTTGCAAAGTTTCTAAATCGCACAGTTTTTGATTCGCAGAATTTTGATTCGTAAAGTTTCTGATTTGCAGAATTTCTGATTCGCAAAGTTTTTGATTCACAAATTATCGAATTCACAGAGATTCTAATTTACAGAGTTTTGGATTCCTCGAGTTTCTGATTCGCAAAAATTTTTATTCACAGAGTTTCTGATTCACAGTTTTTTGGATTCGTAAAGTTTCTGATTCCTAAATTTTCTGATTCGATGAGTTTCAAATTTGCACTGTTTCTGATTCGAAGAGTTTCCGATTCGAAGAATTTCGAATTCGCAGTGTTTCTGATTTGCAGAGATTCTAATTCGCAGAGTTTCAGATTTGCAGACTCTGATTTATAGAGTTTCGGATTTGCATAGTTTCTGATTCCCAGAATTTTTGATTCATAGAGTTTCTGATTCCCAGAGTTTTTGATTCGTAGTGTTTCTAATTCGCAAATTTTCTGATTCACAGTGTTTTTAATTCACAGAATTTCTGATTCGCAGAATTTTGGATTCACAGTGTTTCGAATTCCTAGAGTTTCTGACTCGCAGAGTTTCTGATTCACAGTGTTTCTAATTTGTAGAGTTTCGGATTTGCAGAGTTTCGAAGTGGCAGAGTTTCGGATTTGCAGAGATTCACAGAGTTTCTGATTCGCAGAGATTCGGATTTGTAGAGTTTCTGATTCGCAGTGTTCCTAATTTGCAGAGTTTCAGATTCACAAAGATTCACAAAGTTTCTGATTCGTAGAGTTTCGGATTCGCAGAGTTTCTAATTCGCCGAGTTTCAGATTCGCAGAGTTTCTAATTTGCAGAGTTTCTGATTTGCATTGTTTCTGATTCGCAGAGTTTCAGATTCCTAGAGTTAATGATTCGTAGAGATTCACAGAGTTTCTGAATCTCTGAGTTTTAGATTTGCCGAATTTATGATTCGTAGAATTTTTGATTCACAAAGTTTCAAATTCGCAGAGTTTCTAATTCGCAGTGTTTTTGATTTGTAGAAATTCACAGAGTTTCGAATTCGCAGAGATTCACAAAGTTTTTAATTCGCAGAGTTTCGGATTCGCAAAGTTTCAGATTTGCAGTGTTTCGGATTCACAAAGTTTCTGATTCGCAGTGATTCACAGTGTTTCGGATTCCTAGAGTTTCTGACTCGCAATGATTCACAGAGTTTCAAATTCGCAAAGTTTCTGATTCACAGAGTTTTGGATTCCCAGAGTTTCTGATTCGCTTAGTTTCAGATTGCCAGAGTTTCTGATTCGTAGTGTTTCTCATTCGTAGATTTTCTGATTCGCAATGTTTCTAATTCACAGAATTTCTGATTCGCAAAGTTTTGGATTCACTGTTTTTCGGATTCGCAGAGATTCACAGAGTTTCTGATTCGCAGTGTTTCTAATTTGAAGAGTTTCGGATTCGCACATTTTCTGATTTGCAGAGTTTCGGATTCACAGAGTTTCGGATTCCCATAGTTTCTGATTCACACAGTTTTTGATATGCAGAGTTTTAGATTCGAACAATTTTGAATTCGCAAAGTTTTTGATTCCCATAGTTTCTGATTCGCAGAGTTTCTAAATCTCCGAGTTTCAAATTCTCAGAGTTTCGGATTCGCAGTGTTTCTGATTAGTAGAGTTTCGGATTCTCAGAGTTAATGATTTGCAGATATTCACAGAGTTTCTGATTCGCAGAGTTTTGAATTTGCAGAGTTTTTTATTCGCAGAGATTCTGATTCACAGAGTTTCGGATTCACAGAGTTTTTGATTCGCAAAGTTTTTGATTCACAGAGTTTCTGATTCCCAGTGTTTTTGATTCATAGAGTTTCTGATTCGCAGATTTTTTGATTCATAGTGTTTCTGATTCGCAGAGTTTCGGATTCATAAAGTTTCTCAATCGCAGATTTTCAAATTCGTAGAGATTCTGATTCACAGAGTTTTAGATTTAAAGAGTTTCTAACTCGCAGTGTTTCTGATTCGAAAAGTTTCGGGTTCGCAGAGTTTCTGATTCCTTGAGTTTCTGATTTGCAGACTTTCTGATTCGCAGAGTTTCTGATTTGTAGAATTTGTATTCCCATTGTTTCTGATTCGTAGAGTTTCTGATTCGCAGATTTTCTAATTTGCAATATTTCTAATTCGCAGAATTTCTGATTCGCAGAGTTTCAAATTCGCAAAGTTTCTGATTCACAGAGTTTCTGATTCCTAGTGTTTCTGATTCACAGAGTTTCTGATTCGCAGATTTTTTGATTTGTAGTGCTTTTGATTCGCAGAGTTTTTGATTCATAGAGTTTCAGATTCGCAGAGTTTCTAAATCATAGATTTTCGAATTCGCAGAGATTCTGATTTACAGAATTTCGGATTCGCAGAGTTTTGGATTCCCCGAGTTTCTAATTCACAAAATTTTTTATTCACAGATTTTCTTATTCGCAGTGTTTCTGATTCGTAGAGTTTTTGATTCACAGAGTTTCAGATTCGTAGAGTTTCAAATTCGCAGAGTTTCTCAATTGCAGATTTTCGAATTCGTAGATATTCTGATTCGCAGAGTTTTAGATTCGTAGAGTTTCTGACTCGCAATGTTTCTGATTCAAAAAGTTTCGGGTTCATAGAGTTTCTGATTTAAAGAGTTTCTGATTCGCAAAGTTTCTAATTTACAGAATTTCTGATTCACATAATTGCAAATTCGTAGAATTTTTGATTCCCATTGTTTCTTATTTGTAGAGTTTCTGATTTGCAGATTGAAGTTCCCGACTTCACCCTAGGATTTACTGTTTGTGATACTGAGAGGGGGGGTGAATCAGTATTACCACAATTCGTAGATATGTGAACAACTTCAACCTTTTCTTAAAAGCAAACTCTTTCTTAGATTCGACTAAGGTAGATCTATTGCTACTTACTAATCATAATAGTCCTTAAAGTCACCTTTCAGACACCTTGCCTAATAGACAATTTGGATGTCCTTGTTTAGGTCTTCTTTTAGGTTATGGGTTGGCTGATACTTTAGCTATGTTCACAACTCAATTCAAAACACAGAACGTAAAGCAAATTAAGGACACACGATATTTACATGGTTCTATCAACATGACGTACATCCATGGTGGTAGGGACTTTCCCTTACCGAGACTATCCACTATACTTGAGAATTCTAGTCACAATGGATGCCTTAATCCTCTGCTCCTTTCACTATTGCAATTACTAAGCAAGTATAATACAAAGAGTGTCACTTACTGTGTCTACCCTTCTTCTAGCTTGTCTTGCCTCTGTTGAATTGAATGGCTGCTTCACTGCCGCTTAGAAGTTCACCACAACGCTCTCTAACCTCTCTTGAAGAAATCTGAAAATACGTTGAGTTCTTTCAATGCTTCACCGAATTCCTTCTCTAGGTTGTCTCACACAGCTCCTGTTTTCACCATCTCACGATCTCACCCGTCTCTTGGTTTACGGTCTTACTGTTTCATAGCCTGCTCTCACGCTTCTGGTTTGTCACGCCGTCACACGTTCTAGTCTCACGCCGTCTCCTGACGTACACCCACGCTTTTGCTGCGCTCCTGTCATAACTTTGTTGGTCTCGCATTTTAGCTTTGTTAGTCTCCCGTTTCAGCTTCACTGGTCTCTCGTTTTAGCTTTATTGGTCTTGCGTTTTAGGTCACCAGTTTCTGGTCTCCTTTTTTTGGTCACCCGTTACTGGTCTCATAGCCTAGTCATTCGTTTCTTCCAAGGGTGGTGCGTTTTTGGATTTTGCTCTCACCTTACATTTCTAGTTTTTTTCTCTTCCAGGGGTGATGTGTTTCTGGTTTTTGCTCTCACCTCACATTTCCGGTTTTCTTCCTCTTCGCTAGTCTCACGCCTTATGCCTCACCCGTCCGTTTCTGGTTTTCTTCCAGCCGTCACACCTCTTTGCTGTGTGTTCTCCCTTGCCGTCCAGCCTTACTTTGGCCATTCTCCTCCTTGCTTGGTCGTCCACCCCTTTGTCGTTGGTTGTGCTTTGCCGTGTAAGGTTGTATGGATGTTCACCTTGTTTGGCCGTGTAGGTTGGTTGGTTGAATTCTCTTTTGGTCGAATACCCTAGCTTGACGTGTAGCTTGTGTTTGGCCGGTTATCTCCTTGCTTGGACAGTTCCTCCTTTGTGTTTGGCCAGTCGTCTCCTTGCTTGGACGTCTCTTCTCTTTGGACGTGTCGGATTTTCTCTCCTTCCCATGTTCTGTCGTCGGCTCACTTGGTTGGCTGAATAGGATTTTGCCATTTTGCTCTTTCGGTCTGTCGTCCAGTTGTTTTGTGTTTTCTGTCCTTTTCTGTCGACGGTATATATTTTTGCTGTTCCTTATCATTCTGCCGTCGCCCCCCTTTGCCATCTGTTGTCTCTCTCTTTGGTTGTATATTTTCACCGTCCACCCCTACTTCGGCTGTATCTATTCTGTTTTTCTTTTTAGCCATTCGAGTATTCTCTTTGTCGTCCACCCCTCACTTCTTTTTGCAGTGTACCACTTTGGCCGATTCCTCTGTTTTACCATGTTAGTGTTCTGCCGTGTTGGTTTTACCGTGCTGGTGTTGCCATGCTGGTTTTCTCTCTTCCAGCCGTTGGTGTTTTGCCGTTTGCTGTATTTAATTATGTTGTTTCTCTCTCTAGGTTTTGGTCGACTCCCTTGGTTGAATGGTTTCTTGTGTTTTGTTGTGTATTCAATTATGTTGGCCTTACCCTAATTTTGTCTTCCAAGGTCTTTATATACTCTCTTCCATGAAACCCTAATAGGGCTTCCACGACGGATTTACATTCTTGCCATTACGCGGTGGATTTACTATCTTGCCCTTCGATGTGGCTTTACCTTCTTGCCATTCCATGTGGATTTACTTTCTTGCACACTTAAACCTAGTTGATAACAATTACAACCCATACAAGGCTGTGGGAACAACACAGATTTTCTTATTCGCAGTGTTTCTGATTCGCAAAGTTTTTGATTCATAGAGTTTCAGATTCGCAGAGTTTCTCAATCGTAGATTTTTGAATTCGTAGAGATTCTGATTTGTAGAGTTTCTGATTCGCAAAATTTCTAATTCGCAAAGTTTTGGATTCGAAAAGTTTTGGGTTCACAGAGTTCCTGATTCCCTGAGTTTCTGATTCGCAAAGTTTTGGATTCCTAGAGTTTCTGATTCGTAGTCTTTCTAATTCACAGTGTTTCTAATTCGCAAAATTTTTGATTCACAGAATTTCGGATTCACAATGTTTCAAATTCCTAGAGTTTTTGACTTGCAAAGTTTCACAGAGTTTTTGATTCGCAGAGTTTCTGATTCCCAGAATTTCTGATTCGCAGTATTTTTGATTCGCAGAATTTTGGATTCGCAGAGTTTCTGATTCGCAGAGTTTATGATTCACAGAGTTTCTGATTCGCAGAGTTTCTGATTCGCAGAATTTCTGATTTATAGAGTTTCAAATACCCAGAGTTTTTGATTCGCAGAGTTTCAAATTCACAAAGTTTCTGATTCACAGAGTTTCTGATTCGCAATGTTTCTGATTTACAAAGTTTCTGATTTGCAATGTTTTTGATTTGCAGAGTTTCAGATTCGCAGAGTTTTTGAATCGCAGATTTTCGAATTTGCAGAGATTTTGATTCACAGAGTTTCAGATTCGCAGAGTTTCGGATTCGCAGATTTTTTGATTCGTAGAGTTTCTGATCGCAGAGTTTCTGATTCCCAAATTTTCTGATTCGCAAAGTTTTGGATTCGTATAGTTTTTGATTTGGAGAGTTTCTGATTCACAGAGTTTCAGATTCGATGAGTTTCAGATTTGCAGAGTTTCTGATTCGTAGAATTTCGAATTGGAAGAGTTTCGGATTTGCAGAGTTTCTGATTCGCAGAGTTTCGGATTCCTAGGGTTTCTGATTCGTAGTGTTTCTAATTTGCAAAATTTTTGATTCACAAAGTTTTAGATTCGCAAAGTTTCAGATTCCCAAAGTTTCTTATTCATAGAGATTGACAGAGTTTCTGATTCGCAGACTTTCGGATTTACAGAGTTTCTGATTCGCAGAGTTTCTGATTCATAAAATTTTTGATTCACAGAGTTTCGGATTTGCAGAGTTTCTGATTCGCAGAGTTTCTAATTTGTAGTGTTTCTGATTCCCATAATTTCTGATTCACGGTGTTTCTAATTCGCAGAGTTTCTGATTCGAAGAGTTTTGAATTCGAAGAGTTTTGGATTCACAGAGTTTCTGATTCGCAGAGATTCTGATTCGCAGAATTTCAGATTCAAAGAGTTTTGGATTCGTAGAGTTTTTGATTCCCAGATTTCTGATTCACAGAATTTCAGATTTAAAGAGTTTCGAATTTGCAGAGTTTCTAATTCACAGAGTTTCGGGTTCTCAAAATTTCTGATTCATAGTATTTCTAATTCACAGAATTTTTGATTCGCAAAGTTTCTAATTCGAAGAGTTTCAAATTCGCAGAGTTTCAGATTCACAGAGTTTCGGATTCCCAGAGTATTTGATTCGCAGAGTTTCGGATTCCCAAAGTTTCTGATTCAGTGTGTTTCTCATTTGCAGAGTTTCAGATTCGCAAAGTTTCGGATTCACAGAGTTTCGGATTCGCAGAGTTTCTGATTCACAAAGTTTCGGATTTGCAGAGTTTTGGATTCATATAGTTTCTGATCCACAGAGTTTCGGATTCGAAGAGTTTTTGATTCACAGAGTTTCTGATTCGCAGAGTGTTGTTCCCATAGCCTTGTATGGGTTGTAATTGTTGTCAACTAGATTTAAGTGTGCAAGTAATTTGAAGCCACATGGAAGGGCAAGAAAGTAAAGCCATATGGAGGGGCAAGAAAGTAAATCCACCGTAGTAAGCCGTACTAGGGTTTTCATGGAAGGGCGTATATAAACCCAAACCCTTGGAAGAAAAGGGGGTACACGATATAATAGAGTGAGCACGGCAAAACACAAAAAAATGGAAAAACACCACCTACAAAAGAAAGGAGACACGGCTGGACGATGAGAGAGAAAACACAGCTGGACGGTGAGAGAGAAAACCCGGCTGGATGGTGAGAGAGAAAACATGGCTGGACGGCGAGAGAGAAAACCCGTGAGAGACGTATAACCACCAGGAGAGAAACGAATGACACAACAAGGAGAAAACCGTGTGATGGTAAGAGAGAGAAACTCGTGAGAAATGTACAACCACCGGCAAGAGAAAAGACGACAACACGACAAAGGAATGCGCGACAAAAGGAAAACCATAAGAGACGATACACCACTAGGAGAAAAGACAACACACCAACGGCAAAACCAGGATCACACCACCCCTGAAGAGAAGAAAACTAGAAATGTGAGGTGAGGGCAAAAACTAGAAACAGGAGACCAGCGGAACCGTGAAACAGACAAGGAGAGCAGACCTGGTATCCGTGAGGCTTGAGAACAGCGAAGCGGGTGTATACCTGAAATGTGAGACTAGAACATGCGACAGCATGAGACTAGAACGTGTGTCGGCATGAGACCAGAACGTGCGATGGCGTGAGACTAGAATGTGCAACGGCGTGACTGATCAGAAGCATGGGGCAAGTCGTGAGATGTGAAACGGCAAACCAGAAGCGTGAGTGCAAGCCGTAAAATCGTGAGACGGTGAAAGCAGGAGTTGTGTGAAACAACCTAGAGAAGGAATTCAGTGAAGCATTGGAACGAACTCAATGTATTTCCAGATTTCTTCAATTGGTATCAAAGCTCAGGTTCACCAGTTTGAAGCTTAACAGCTTGGTGTACTAGTTTGAAGGGTTTCAGAAGTTTTAACTTGTTCAGCATATTGAGAAATGGATGTTGGTACCAGCACCAGCACTACCTACAGCAAGAAGGTTCCAATCTTTAATGGAACCAACTACCATATGTGGAAAGCGAGAATGCAGGTGGTATTTGCAACTATGGGCATGAATGTGGTGAAATCTGTACAGAAGGATTTTGAGCCTCTAAAAGAAGGTAAAGATCCAACCCCAAAGGAATTAAGGCAGTTTGAGATTAATGGGAAGGCCTCAAATGTCATCATTTCAGCATTGACAGATGCTGAATATGCTAAAGTTATGGATTGCAAATCTACCAAGAAGATATAGGACAGATTGCAGAAAGTCTATGAAGGTGATGACAGAATGAAAGAGGCCAAGCTTCAAGTTTTCGAGAGATATGAATCTCTCAAAATGCAGAAAAATGAGACAGTTTAAGAGTTCTTCACCAGGGTTATTGATGCTGTAAACGATCTTAGAAGTCATGGGAAGAATAAGAAAGACTCATCTATTGTGAAGAAAATTCTGAGAATTTTGCCTGAGAGGTTTGCCTCAAAGGTGGCAACCATAGAGGAGAGTAGAGACCTCAATTCTATGTCTCTGCATGATCTCCAGTGCAATCTCATTGCATATGAGATGAGAATAAAGTCAACTGAAAGCTCCTCAACGTCAAAGGTATCAAAGGAGGTAGCTTTCAAAGCTATGAAACACTTAAAGATAAAAGAAAAAGAAGTATCATCCAGTGAGGATGATGATGATGATGAGGAAGAAAGTGAAGGTGAAGTGTTGGCATACTTCACAAGGAAGTTCAAAAAGGGGTCTAAGAAGAGAAAAGGACAGTTGTCCTTGAGATGTTATCATTGTAGGTAGATTGGACACTTTGCTTCTTAGTGCAAAGTGAAACTTGATGATGAAGATGAGGATGGTGATGATGAGCTGAATTCAAAATGGAGAAGACCATCATTCAAATCAAAGAAGTCCAGCAAAAGACTGCCAACCCACAGAAGAAGAAGAGAGGCTCATTCAAGAGTTATGTGAGTCAGATAAAAGATGCTGATGAGGAGGAAGATGAAGAATCATCAAATGAGCAGGCCTTTATGGCATTAGCTTAAGGTGGTAGTTCAACCTCTGAAGAGGAAGAGGAGGTTGATGAAGAAGAACCAGATCTTGAAGCTGAGTTGGAAGCAACTTCAAAAGAGATAAGGGGCAGAACCATAAAAAGGTTGGAGGCTCACATAAAACAAGTTGAAACAATGTTTGAGGAAGCTGAAAGTCAAAAGGATGAAATAAGGGCTGAACATATTGACTTGAAGAGAAGATTTGAAGAACAGATCAAAATATGTGAAGACCTTACAATAGAGCTTGGCTCAAGGACTTCAAAAATTGAAGGAATGGAGAAAGAGTTACTGAGACTTCAGCAACAACTCAAAAGGAGTGAAAAGAATGTGCAGAAGCTTGAAATGATAGGAGAAACAAGTTCTGTAAGAGAAAAGAAGAATGAAGAGAAAGTGCAGCAATCTGAGGCTACATTGCCTAAAGATAATAAGAATGTGCCACAGAAGTTGAAAGAGAAGGTTGTGACTCAGGAGAAGATCGCTGAGAATAAAGAGGATTTGAAGAAGCAACCTAGGGTGGCAAACAAAAATGAAGAAAAGAAGGTCAGCCAGCAAAGGGCTACAACTGAACAGAAGAAGGAGAAGAAGGTGACTGAAATGAAAGTCACACAAGCAAAAAAGCCAGCTACGTTGCCTACATAACAAGTAATGAACAAAATAAAACAAGCTGTGATTAGACCCAAGAAGAGGCAGTTTCAAGGTTACTGTCTTTATTGTGGAGTTTGGGGTTATAAGGCGAGTAACTGCTGGTAGATAAGGCCAGTATATGTGAAGTTCCCGACTTCTCCCTAGGATCTACTAGTTTGTGATACTGAGAGGGGGGGTAAATCAGTATCACCACAATTCGTAATTCGCAGGTAAGTGAACAACTTCAACCTCTTCTTAAAAGCAAACTCTTTCTCAGATTCAATTAAGGTAGATCTATTGCTACATACTAATCACAATAGTCTCCAAAGACACTTTGCCTAATAGACAATTCGAATGTTCTTGTTTAGGTCTTCGTTAGGTTATGGGTTGGCTGATACTTTAGCTGCGTTCACAACTCAATTCAAAACACAGAATGTAAAGCAAATTAAGGACACACGT
>CM038596.1:7499530-7653420 GCA_021533255.1 Ceriops tagal
TCAAGGAGAGATATGAATCTCTCCTTGAACACTTGAAGCTTAGCCTCCTTCATTCTGCCATCACCTTCATAGACTTTCTGCAATCTGTCCCATATCTCCTTAACAGATTTGTAGTCCATAACTTTAGCATACTCAGCATCTATCAATGCTGAAATGATGACATTTGAGGCCTTCCCATTTATCTCAAACTGCCTTAACTCCTCTGGGGTTGGGTCTTTACCTTCTTCTGGAGCCACAAAGCCCTCCTATATGCATTTCACCATGTTCATGCCCATGGTTGCAAGTACCACTTGCATTCTTGCTCTCCACATATGGTAGTTGGTTCCATTGAAGATTGAAACCTTCTTGCTATAAGTAGTGCTGGTGCTAGTACTGGCTTTCATTTCTCAGTATGCTGAACAAGTCAAACTTCTAGATCCCTTCAAACTAGTACACCAAGCTGTTGAGCTTCAAACTGGTGAACCTGTGCTCTAATACCAATTGAAGATCTCGACTTCTCCCTAGGATCTACTAGTTTGTGATACTGAAAAGGGGGTGAATCAGTATCACCACAATTCGCAATTCGCAGGTAAGTGAACAACTTCAACCTCTTCTTAAAAGCGAACTCTTTCTTAGATTTAACTAAGGTAGATCTATTGCTACCTACTAATCACAATAGTCCCCAAAGTCACCTTTTAGACACCATGCCTAATAGACAATTCAGATGTTCTTGTTTAGGTCTTCTTTAGGTTATGGGTTGGCTGATACTTTAGCTGTATTCACAACTCAATTCAAAACATATAACGTAAAGCAAATTAAGGACACACAAGATTTACGTGGTTCTGTCAACGTGACGTACATCCACAGTGGTAGGGACTCTCCCTTACCGAGACTATCCACTATACTTGAGAATTCCAGTTACAATGGATGCCTTGATCCTCTACTCCTTTCACTATTGCAATTACTAAGCAAGTACAATACAAAGAGTGTCACTTACTGTATCTACCCTTCTTCTAGCTTGTCTTGCCTCTGTTGAATTGAAAGGTTGCTCCACTGCCGCTTAGAAGTTCATCACAATGCTCTCTAACCTCTCTTGAAGAAATCTAGAAATACGTTGAGTTCTTTCAGATGCTTCACCGAATTCCTTCTCTAGGTTGTCTCACACAACTCCTGCTTTCATCGTCTCACGGTCACACCCGTCTCCTTGTCTCACAGCTCACCTCACGTTTTTGGTTTGCTATTCCACGTCTCACAGCCTGCCTCACGTTTCTGGTTTGGCATTACATGTCTCACGCACGTTTCTGGTTTGCACCCTTTGCTGGTCACACACCTCACGCACGCTTCTGATTTGGCGTTTCACGTCTCACGCACGTTTCTGGTTTGCGCGCCTTGCTGGTCACACGCCTCACACACGTTTCGTTCTTACGCCAACGCATGTTCTGGTCTCACGCTTCAAATTTGCACCCGCTTCGCTGTTCTCAAGCATCACAGATACCAGATTTGCTCTCCTCATCCATTTCTCTCCCAATGGTTGTATGTCTCTCCGTGTTTTCTCCTTCACCGTCCATCCGAGTCTCCTTTCTTTTGCAGGTGGTGTTTTGTCGTGCTCTGTTTTTCCGTTCTCTATTTTGCCATGTTGTCTCCTTGCCGTCCACACCTCTATTCTAGCTATCTTGCCCCCTTTTTGGCCGTGTCAGGTTTTTCTTTCCTTTCTGTCAGTCACTATTCTTTGGTCGTGTTGTCTCCTTGTTAACCGCCGGTGTGTCGTTCCTTTGCCGTCCACTCTCCTCTTTGGCTGTGTCGGATGTTTCTCTCCTTCCCCTGTTCTGCCGTCAGCTCACTTGGTTGGCTGAATAGGATTTTGCTGTTTACTCTTCTTCGGCTGTATGTCATTTTCTCTCTTTCAGTCGATCACACTATTTGGCCGTTCTGAGTTTTCTCTCCTTCCCCAATGGTCTATTTTTGGCCTTGTTGGGTTTTTCCTCTCCTTCACCATCACTCTGATTTGGCCGTATATTTATTTTCCGTCCACCCACACTTCGGCCATTTTGCCGTCGACCTGTTTCTCACTCTCTTGCCGTCCAGCCGGATTTCTCTCTCTTACCGTCAGATTTTTCTCTCTTCCACCTCTTTGTCGTTTTTCTCTTTCAGGCATTTCTCTCTCTAGGTTTTGGCCATCTCCACTCTTCCAACGTTTTGTGGTTTCCGTTTGCACTAGGTTTTGGCCGAATTGTGTCTTTGGTTGGCTGGTTGCTCTCTCTTGTGTTTTTCCGTGTATTCAATTGTACTGGCCTTGCCCTAGTTTTGTCTTCCAAGGTCTTTATATACTCTCTTCCATGAAACCATAATAAGGCTTACTTGCGGCGAATTTATTGTCTTACCTTTCCATGTGACTTTTACGTTCTTACCCCTCCATGTGGCTTTACCTTCTTGCCCTTCCATGTGGCTTTACTTTCTTGCACACTTAAACCTAGTTGACAACAATTACAACCCATACAAGGTTATAGGAACAAAATTCAGAGGAGAACACCTGTCGTGAGTTCTTGCACATACTGTAAAAAGCAAGGACACACTGACAAGGAGTGTTGGTGGAAGCCCAAACCAGTGGTTTCAAAGAACAAGTTTGCTGTATTGGCCAACTTGAAGCAGTGTGAAATGTACGAACAGGATGGCTATAATACCAAGAGATGCATGACACTTCTCCCTGAGCAAGGGAAGGCACTCGATGGCACAATAAAAACATTTGGTGCAGTCAAAGCTGAGAAAAAGGAGAAAGCTATCTCTAAGCCAGTTCAAAGGAAAGAATATAAAGTAAAAAGGGAGGTAGCTAATATAATTGAAATTGCACTAAAGGCTGACTACAAGGATAAGCAGTGGATCCTTGATAGTGGATGCACTTAACACATGACAGGAGATAAGAGTAAATTATCAAAGCTAAACAAGTTAAGAGAAGGCAGAGTCAAGTTTGGCAATGATGATTCACTCAACATCAGTGGTCAGGGGTCAATAAATATTGGAAAAGGAAAGCTGAAAGATGTTCTGCACGTTGAAAGACTCAGATATAATATAGCATCTATCAGCCAGCTATGCAACGAAGACCACAAAGTGATATTCATAAAAATAGGTTGCCAAGTAAAGAGTAAAGAAGGCAATACTATTGCAGCCGGGAAGAGAAGAGCTAGAAATTTATATGTGATTGATGAGGACAAGACAAATAGCTATTTACATACAAAAGAAGAAGAAAATCAACTCTGGCATAGGAGGCTGAGACATTTAACACAGAAGAACATAAGGAAGTTGACCACTACTCATGCAATCAGAGACATTCCCGACCTCAGGAGAGAGAGAGAGTATGTTTGCTCAACATGCTCTAAAGGAAAACATGCTAGAAAGCAGTATAAGACCAAAGAGTTTAGTTCTGAAGCAGTGCTTGACATTGTTCATACTGATTTGTGTGGACTGATGAGGACAAAAGGGTTGAATGGTAAGAGGTACTTCATCTTGTTTATTGATGATTATTCTAGAAGGACCTACATCATGCACTTCAAACACAAGTCAGAAGTTCTGAATTGCTTCAAGAGATACAGAAGATTGGTTGAAAATGAGAGTGGAAGGAAGATCAAAATATTAAGGTCAAATCAAGGCATTGAATTTACAAATAAAGCTTTTGAAGATTACCTTGAGAAGCATGGAATTCATCACCAAATGGTAGCAGCAAGAACATCTCAATAGAACGGGGTGGTAGAAAGGAAAAATAGAGCTGTGGTTGAAGAGTTTTGAATTTGCAGAGTTTCAGGTTCCCAAAATTTTTGATTTGTAGTGTTTCTAATTCACAAAATTTTTGATTCGCAGAGTTTCTAAATCACAGAGTTTTGGATTCACATAGTTTCTGATTCCCAGAGTTTCTAATTCACAAAGTTTCGGATTCTAAGAGTTTTTTATTCACAGAGTTTTTGATTCGCAGAATTTTGGATTCTAGAGTTTTTGATTCGTAGTGTTTCTAATTCACAGATTTTCTGATTTGTAGTGTTTCTAATTCGCAGAATTTCTGATTCGCAGTTTCTAATTCATAGAGTTTCGGATTCGTAGAGTTTCTGATTCACAAACATTCACAGAGTTTCTGATTCGTAGAGTTTTGGATTCGCACAGTTTTTGATTTGCAGATATTCTGATTCGCAAAGTTTCTGACTCGCAGTGTTTCTGATTCGAAAAGTTTCGAGTTTGCAGAGTTTCTGATTCCCTGAGTTTTTGATTCGCAGTGTTTCTAATTTGTAGAATTTCTGATTCGCAGAGTTTCAGATTCACAGTGTTTCGGATTCCTAAACTTTTTGACTTGCAGAGTTTCTGATTCCTAGAATTTTGGATTCACAGTGTTTCTGATTCACAGAGTTTGTGATTTGCAGAATTTCTAATTCACAAAGTTTCGGATGCCCAGAGTTTTTGATTCGCAGAGTTTCAGATTCGCAAAATTTTAGATTCACAGAGTTTCTAAGTCCCAGTGTTTCTGATTCGTAGATTTTTTGATTCGCAGTGTTTTTCATTCACAGAGTTTCAGATTTGCAGAATTTCTAAATCGCAAATTTTCAAATTCACAAAGATTCTGATTCATAAAGTTTCAGATTCGCAAAGTTTCGGATTCCCCGAGTTTCTGATTCACAGAATTTTTGATTCGCAGAGTTTCTGATTTGCAGAGTTTTGGATTCGTAGAGTTTCGAATTCGCAGAGTTTCTGATACCCAGATTTTCTAATTCACACAGTTTCTGATTTGTGGAGTTTTTGATTCACAGAGTTTCAGATTCGATGAGTTTCAAATTTGCAAAGTTTCTGATTCGTAGAGTTTCTCATTCACAGAATTACGAATTCGAAGAGTTTCAGATTTGCAGAGTTTCTGATTCGCAGAGTTTCGGATTCCTAGAGGTTCTGATTCGTAGTGTTTCTAATTCGTAGAATTTTTTATTCGCAGAGTTTGAGATTCGCAGAGTTTTGGATTCCCAGAGTTTTTTATTCGCAAAGATTGACAAAGTTTCTGATTTGCAATGTTTCGGATTCCCAGAATTTCTGATTCGTAATGCTTCTGATTCACAGAGTTTCGGATTTACAGAGTTTCTGATTCACAAAACTTTTGATTCGCATAATTTTTAATTCAAAGAGTTTCGGATTTGTAGAGTTTCTAATTTGCAGAGTTTCAGATTCACAGAATTTCTAATTTGTAGAGTTTCTGATTCCCAGAATTTCTGATTCGCAGTATTTCTAATTCGCAAAGTTTCAAATTCACAGATTTTTTGATTCAAAGAGTTTTGGATTCGTAGAGTTTTAGATTCGCAAAGTTTCTTATTCGTAAGGTTTCAGATTCGCAGAGATTCTGATTTGTAGAGTTTTGGATAAACATAGTTTCTGATTTGCAGAATTTTGGATTCGAAGAGTTTCAAATTCGCAGACCTTTTGATGCCCAAAGTTTCTGATTCGCAGAGTTTTTGATTTGTAGAATTTCTGATTCACAAAATTTCGGATTCCCAGAGTTTCTGATTCGTAGTATTTCTAATTTGCAGATTTTCTGATTCACAGTGTTTCTAATTCGCAGAGTTTCGAATTCATAGTGTTTCAGATTGCTAGAGTTTTTGACTCGCAGAGATTTACAAAGTTTCTGATTTGCAAAATTTCTAATTCATAAAGTTTCAGATTTGTAGAGTTTCAGATTCGCAGAGTTTCAAATTCGCAGAGTTTCTGATTCGTAGAGTTTCAGATTGCAGAGTTTCTGATTCCCAGAAATTCACAGCATTTTTGATTCACAGAGTTTCGGATTCGCTGAGTTTCTGATTTGTAGAATTTCAAATACGCAGAGTTTCCGATTCACAGAGTTTCTGATTTGCAATGTTTCTGATTAGTAGAGTTTTGGATTCTTAGAGTTAATGATTCGCAGAGATTCACAGAGTTTTGGATTTGCAAAGATTCATAGAGTTTCTGATTCCCAGAGTTTCAGACTTGCAGAGTTTTTAATTCACAGAGATTCTGTTTCGCAGAGTTTCAGATTCACAGAGTTTCAGATTCACAAAGTTTCTGATTCACAGAGTTTCTGATTCCTAGTGTTTCAGATTCATAGAGTTTCTAATTCACAGATTTTCTGATTCGTAGTGTTTCTGATTCGCAGAGTTTTTTATTCACAGAGTTTCTTAATCGTAAATTTTCAAATTCGTAGAGATTCTGATTCGCAGAGTTTTTGACTCGCAGTATTTCTAATTCGAAAAGTTTCGGGTTTGCAGAGTTTCTGATTCACAGAGTTTCTAATTCCCGGAGTTTCTGATTCATAGTGTTTCTAATTCACAGATTTTCTGATTCGCAGTGTTTCAGATTACTAAGGTTTCTAACTCGCAGAGTTTCTAATTCGCAGAGTTTTTGATTCGCAGAATTTTGGATTCGCAATGTTTCTGATTCACAGAGTTTATGATTTGCAGTATTTCTAATTCACAGAGTTTCGGATGCGCAGAATTTTTGATTTGCAGAGTTTCAAATGCCCAGAGTTTTTTATTCGCAGAGTTTCAGATTCGCAAAATTTTTGATTCACAGAGATTCTAATTCCCAGTGTTTCTGATTCGCAGATTTTCTGATTCGCAGTGTTTTTAATTCGTAGAGTTTTTGATTCATAGAGTTTCTAAATCGCAGATTTTCAAATTCACATAGATTCTGATTCATAAAGTTTTAGATTCGTAGAATTTCGGATTCCTTGAGTTTTTGATTCACAGAATTTTTGATTCGCAGAGTTTCTAATTCGTAGAATTTCGAATTCGCAGAGTTTCTGATTCATAGAGTTTTCGATACCCAGATTTTTTAATTCGTAGAGTTTCGGATTCGCACAGTTTCTAATTTATAGAGTTTCTGATTCGCAAAGTTTCAGATTCGATGAGTTTCAAATTTGCAGACTTTCTAATTCGTAGAATTTCTAATTCGCTGAATTTCAAATTCGAAGAGTTTCAGATTTGCAGAGTTTCTGATTCGCAGAGTTTCGGATTCCTAGAGGTTCTGATTCGTAGTGTTTCTAATTCGTAGAATTTTTGATTCGCAGAGTTTCTTATTCGCAAAGATTGATAGAGTTTCTGATTCGCAGTGTTTTGGATTCCCAGAATTTTTGATTCGCATACCTTCTGATTCGCAGAGTTTCTGATTCGCAGTGTTTCGGATTCCCAGAATTTCTGATTCGCAGAGCTTCTGATTTTCAATGTTTCAAATTTATAGAGTTTTTGATTCACAGAGCTCTTAATTTGCAGAATTTCTAATTCACAGAGTTTCGGATTTCGCAAAGATTTTAATTCACAAAGTTTTTGATTCGCAGAGTTTTGGATTCGTAGAGTTTCTGATTCGATGAGTTTCAAATTTGTAGACTTTCTGATTCGTAGAGTTTCTAATTCGCTGAATTTCAAATTCGAAGAGTTTCAGATTTGCAGAGTTTCGGATTCCTAGAGGTTCTGATTCGTAGTGTTTCTAATTCGTAGAATTTTTGATTTGCAGAGTTTCTTATTCGCAAAGATTGATAGAGTTTCTGATTCGCAATGTTTCGGATTCCCAGAATTTCTAATTCGCAAAGCTTCTGATTTGCAATGTTTCGAATTTATAGAGTTTCTGATTCGCAGAGCTTTTAATTTGCAGAATTTCTAATTCACAGAGTTTTGGATTTCGCAGAGATTTTAATTCACAAAGTTTTTGATTCGCAGAGTTTCTGATTCGCAGAATTTTTGATTCGCAGAGTTTCTAATTCGCAGAGTTTCGGATTCGCAGAATTTCTGATTCGCAGAGTTTCAGATTCATAGAACTTTTGATTCACAGAATTTCTAATTCGCAAAGTTTCTGATTCCCAAATTTTCTAATTCGCAGTGTTTCAAATTCGATGAGTTTCAGATTTGCAGAGTTTCTAATTCACAAAATTTCTGATTCGCAGAATTTCGGATTCGAAAAGTTTTGGATTTGCAGTGTTTTTGATTTACATAGTTTCGAGTTCGCACAGTTTCTGATTCATAGAATTTCTGATTCGTAGAGTTTCTGATTCGTAGAATTTCTGATTCCTAGAGTTTCTTATTCGCAGAATTTCTGATTCCTAGTGTTTTTGATTCATAGTGTTTCTAATTCGCAGATTTTTTGATTTGCAGCGTTTCTAATTCGCAGAATTTCTGATTCGTAGAGTTTCTGATTCGCAAAGTTTCTGACTTGCAGAGTTTCTGATTCGCAGTGTTTTTGATTCTCAAAGTTTCAGATTCTTAGAGTTAATGATTTGCAAAGATTCACAGAGTTTCTAATTTGTAGAGTTTCCGATTCGCAGAGTTTCTAATTCGCAAAATTTCTAATTCGCAGAATTTCTGATTCACAGAGTTTCAGATTCGTAGAGTTTCTGATTCCCATTGTTTATGATTCATAGATTTTTTGATTCGCAGAGTTTTGGATTCGTAGAGTTTCTGATTCACAGTGTTTCTGATTCATAAAGTTTCAGATTCTCAGAGTTAATGATTCGCAGAGATTCGCAGAGTTTCTGAATCTCAGAGTTTCTGATTTGTAGAGTTTCTGAATCTCAGAGTTTCAGATTTGCCAAGTTTCTGATTTGTAGAATTTCTGATTCGCAGAATTTCTAATTCGCAAAGTTTTTAATTCAAAGAGTTTTGGGTTCACAGAGTTTTTGATTCCCTGAGTTTCTGATCCGTAGAGTTTTTGATTTGTAGAGTTTCAGATTCCCAGAGTTTCTGATTCGTAGTGTTTCTAATTCACAAATTTTTTGATTCGCAGTGTTTCTAATTCGAAGAATTTCTGATTCGCAGAGTTTTGGATTCGATGAGTTTTGGATTTGCAGAGTTTCTGATTCGCAGAGTTTCTGATTCGAATAGTTTCGAATTTGCAGAGTTTCGGGTTCCCAAAGTTTCTAATTTGTAGTGTTTCTAATTCGTAGAATTTTTTGTTCACAGGGTTTCAAATTCGCAAACTTTCAGATTCCCAGAGTTTCTTATTCGCAGAGATTGACAGAGTTTCTGATTTGCAGAGCGTAGAGTTTTTGATTCGCAGAATTTCGGATTCAAAGAGTTTCTGATTCCCAGAGTTTCGGATTCGCAAAGTTTGTGATTGTAGAATTTTTGATTCCCAGAATTTCAGATTCGCAGAGATTCTCCCAATCACTAGAAGAGTCAATCTCCTAATCACTCAAAGGATTGATCTCCCACCAGTGGCTGTATTTCACTATCTTATGGTGGGCTGGTTTTTCACGCCTGTTCTCTCTTGCTCTACCGGTTTATATACTCCCTTTTATGCAAACCCTAGTTGGGTTTACTGGAACTGCGATGAATTTCTTTTATTGCCCCTCCATGTGGCTTCATGCAAATTTCCTTTATTGCCCCTACATGCAAATTTCCTTTCTTGCCCTTTTCTTTCTATTGAAAACTCATCCCTTGAATTCTTGAATGAGCCACTTGTACTTGCACATTTAAATCTGATTGACAACAATTACAACCCATATAAGGCTGTGGGAATAACAATCTCCCCATTTGTAATTGTTGGCAACACTCACAACAAAAGCCATTATGCAGCAGTCCTTCATAATCTTCTTAGAGTAATAATCCAGAAGCAGATGGATTACAACTCCCCCTTTCTTAACAACTCCCTCTGCATTGTTGCTTCTCTCCTCCTTTGCCAACCAAATACAAATTTGAAAAACCTGCAAAGTAGAGATGGAGGATTCATCTGAACTTCAGGCTTGAGGAGGCATTTGCACAGACAGACTCATTCTGTGCTTTTCAAACAACTCTGTGGACAGAGGTTTAATTATAATATTGGAGATTTGATCTTTAGTACCAACATACTTCAACTGAATTGTGCCTTCTTCCACTTAATCCTTGATAAAGTGATACTGGATGTCAATATGCTTGCTCCTTGAATGTTGAACTAGATTCTTGTTGAGATCAATTGCACTTTGATTATCACAAAGTACATTCACTAGTAACTTCACTTCAACACCCAAATCGGACAATTGTCTTTGCATCCATATCACCTGTTTGCCTTTAAAGCATGCTGAGCAGACATACTCCCTCTCTCTCTTGAGGTCTGGAATGTCTCTGATTGCATGAGTAGTGGTCAGCTTCCTCATGTTCTTCTGTGTTAAGTGTCCCAGCCTCCTATGCCAGAGTTGATTTTCTTCTTCTTTTGTAAGTAAATAGCTGTTTATCTTGTCCTCATCAATCACATATAAATTTCCAGCTGTTCTCTTCTCGACTGTAACAGTATTGCTTTCTTTACTCTTTACTTGGCAACCTATTTTTGTGAATATCACTTTATGGTCTTCATTGCATAGTTAGCTAACAGATGCTAGATTATATATGAGTCCTTCAACGTGCAGAACATCTTTTAGCTTTCCTTTTCAATATTTACTGACCCCTAACCACTGATGTTGAGTGAATCATCATTGCCAAACTTGACTCTGCCTTTTCTTGACTTGTTTAGCTTTGATAATTTACTCTTATCTTCTGTCATGTGTAAAGTGCATCCATTATCAAGGATCCACTACTTATCCTTGTAGTCAGCCTTTAGTGCAATTTCAGCTATTTATTAGCTACCTCCCTTTTTGCTTTATATTCTTTCCTTTGAACTAGCTTAAAAATAGCTTTCTCCTTTTTCTCAGCTTTGACTGCACCAAATGTTTTAAATGTGCCATCGAGTGCCTTCTCTTGCTCAGGGAGAAGTGTCATGCACCTCTTGGCATTATGGCCATCTTGCCCGCACCTTTGATACTGTTCCAAATTTGCCAATATAACAAACTTGTTCTTTGAAACCACTGGTTTGGGCTTCCACCAACAATCCTTATTAGTGTGTCCTTGCTTTTTACAGTATGTGCAAGAACTCACAACAATTGTTCTCCTCTGAATTTTGTATTGTCTCCCCCTGTATACAGCATCGTATCTTCTCAAGTTAGAGACATATACTGGCCTTCTCCACCAGCAATTACTTGCCTTATAACCCCAAACTCCACAATAAAGACGGTGACCTTGAAACTGCCTCTTTTTGGGTCTAATCACAGTTTGTTTTTTTTGTTCATTACTTGCTGTGTAGGCAACGTAGTTGGCTTCTTTGCTTGTGTGACTTTCATTTCAATCACCTTCTTCTCCTTCTTTTGTTTAGCCGTAGCCCTTTGCTGGCTGACCTTCTTTTTTTCATTTTTGTCTGTCACCCTAGGTTGCTTCTTCAAATCCTCTTTATTCCTAGCTATCTTCTCCTGAGTCATAACCTTCTCTTTTAACTTCTGTGACACATTCTTATTATCTTTAGGCAATGCAACCTCAGATTGCTGCACTTTCTCTTCATTCTTCTTTTCTCTTGTAGAACTTGTTTCTCCTATCATTTCAAGCTTTTGCACGTTCTCTTCACTCCTTTTGAGTTGTTGCTGAAGTCTCAGTAACTCTTTCTCCATTCCTTCAATTTTTGAAGTCCTTAAGCCAAGCTCTATTGTAAGGTCTTCACATATTTTGATCCGTTCTTCAAATCTTCTCTTCAAGTCAATATGTTCAACCCTTATTTTATCCTTTTGAGTTTCAGCTTCCTCAGACTTTGCTTCAACTTGTTTTATGTGAGCCTCCAACCTTTTTATGGTTCTGCCCCTTCTGATTATCTCCTTTGAAGCTACTTCCAACTCAGCTTCAAGATCTAGTTCTTCTTCATCAACCTCCTCTTTCTCTTCAAAGGTTGAACTACCACCTTGAGTTGATGCCATAAAGGCATGCTCATCTGATGAGTCTACATCTTCCTCCTCATTGGCTTCTTTTGTCTGGCTCACATAACTCTTGAATGAGCCTCTTCTTCTGTGGGTTGGCAGTCTTCTTGCTGGACTTCTTTGATTTGAATGATGGTCTTCTCCATTTTGAATTTGGCTCATCATCACCATCCTTATCTTCATGATCACGTTTCACTTTGCACTGAGAAGTAAAGTGTCCAGTCTGCCCACAACGATAACATCTCAAAGACAACTGTCCTTTTCCCTTCTTAAACCCCTTTTTGAACTTCCTTGTGAAGTATGCCAACACTTCACCTTTACTTTCTTCCTCCTCATCATCATCATCCTCACTGGATGATTCTTCCTCTTCTTTTATCTTCAAGTGTCTCATAGCTTTGAAAGCTGCCTCCTTTGATAGCTTTGATGTTGAGGAGCTTTTAGTTGACTTTATTCTCATCTCATATGCAATGAGATTACACTTGAGATCATGTAGTGACATAGAATTGAGATCTCTACTCTCCTCTATGGTTGCCACCTTTGAGGTAAACCTCTCAAGCAGAATTTTCAGAATTTTCTTCACAATAGATGAGTCCTTCTTGTTCTTCCCATGACTTCTAAGGTCGTTTACAGCATCAATAACCCTAGTGAAGAACTCTTGGACTATCTCATTCTTCTGCATTCTGAGGGATTCATATCTCTCCTTGAAAACTTGAAGCTTGGCCTCCTTTATTCTGCCATCACCTTTATAGACTTTCTGCAATCTGTCCCATATCTCCTTAACAGATTTGCAGTCCATAACTTTAGCATACTCAGCATCTGTCAATGCTGAAATGATGATGTTTGAGGCCTTCCCATTTATCTTAAACTACCTTAATTCCTCTAGGGTTGGGTCTTTACCTTCTAGAGCCACAAAACCCTCCTGTACGGATTTTACCACGTTCATGCCCATGATTGCAAATACCACCTGCATTCTCGCTCTCCACATATGATAGTTGGTTCCATTAAAGATTGGAATCTTCTTGCTGTAAGTAGTGCTGGTGCTAGTACCGACATCCATTTTTCAGTATGCTGAACAAGCTAAAACTTCTGAAACCCTTCAAACTAGTACACCAAGCTGTTAAGTTTCAAACTGGTGAACCAATGCTCTAATACCAATTGAAGTTCCCAACTTCACCCTAGGATTTACTAGTTTGTGATACTGAAGGGGGGTGAATTAGTATCACACCCCTTAAAAACACACTCTGATAATTTAAGCCAAAGTATTCTACTTATTTAATACTCTAGCTCTCGTCAATACACAGGTATATGAACAACTTCAACCTCTTCTTAAGAGCAAACTCTTTCTCAGATTCGACTAAGGTAGATCTATTGTTACCTACTAATCACAATAGTCCCCAAAGTCACCTTTCAGACACCTTGCCTATTAGACAGATCGGATGTTCTTGATTAGGTCTTCTTTAAGTTATGGGTTCGATGATACTTTAGCTGTATTCACAACTTAATTCAAAATACAAAATGTAAATCAAAGTAAGGACACAAGAGATTTATGTGGTTTCGTCAATGTGACGTACGTCCACGGTGGTAGGGACTCTTCCTCTACCGAGACAATCCACAATAATTGAGAATACCAGTGTGGTACTCCCTATGTCCATAATGTAGTTACAATGGATGTCTTAATCTTCTGTTCCTTTCATTATTGCAAATAGAAAGCAAGTACAATATAAAGAGTGCCACTTACTGTGTCTACCCTTCTTCTAGCTTGTCTTGCCTCTGTTGAATTGAACAGGTTGCTTCACTGCCGCTTAGAAGTCCACCACAACACTCTCTAACCTCTCTTGAAGAAATCTGGAAATACGTTGAGTTCTTTCCAATGCTTCACCGAATTCCTTCTCTAGGTTGTTTCACACAACTCCTGCTTTCACCGTCTCACGGCTTCACCTGTCTCCTGATCTCACGACTTGCCTCACGTTTCTGGTTTGGTGTTTCATGTCTCACGCACATTTCTGGTTTGCCGACTTTGCTGGTCTCACACCTCACACATGTTTCTGGTCTCACGCCTCACGCACATTTCTATTCTCACACTGACGCACGTTCTAGTCTCATGCTGACGTACGTTCTAGTCTCACGTTTCAGATCTGCACCCGCTTCACTGTTCTCAAGCCTCACGAATACCAGATCTGCTCTCCTCGTCCGTTTCTCTCCTAGTGGCTGTATTTCACTATTTTATGGTGGGCTGGTTTTTCATGCCTGCTCTCTCTTACTCTACTGGTTTATATACTCCCTTTTATGCAAACCCTAGTAGGGTTTATTGGAGCTACGACAAATTTCCTTTATTGCCCCTCCATGCGAATTTCCTTTCTTGCCCTTTTCTTTCTACTGAAAACTCATTCCTTGAATGCTTGAATGAGCCACTTCTGCTTGCACACTTAAATCTGGTTGACAACAATTATAACCCATACAAGGCTGTGGGAACAAAAACCTACACATGCTCCTACATTCGGTCAAAGAAGAAGAGGAAGAGAAACAATTATGGTTGTGGAAGTAGCCTTAAAAGCTTCCAAGAAAGAAAAGTCATTAATCCTGGACAGTGGTTGCTCTTTACACATAACAAGTGACTTCAAGATGTTCAAGGAAGTAGCAAAATGTGATGAAGGGTTAATCAAATTTGGCAATAATAGTGCCTTAAAGATTTAAGGTATCGATGCTGCTGAAATTAGTGTAGAAAAATTGAAATTAAAGAAAGTGCTTTATGTTAAAGGGCTAAAACACAATCTCATCAGTGTTAGCTAGCTTTTTTATAATGGACATGAAATTACTTTCAACAAGAGTGGCTACACAGTGAAGAGATTAAGAAATAGTGTTGTTCTTACTAAGGGTGAAAGAATAAATGGAAACTTATACCAAGTTTCCAAAAGTAAAAACATGTGCTACATAAGCACTAAAGATGACAACTTGTTGTGGCATAAAAGATTGAGACATCTTAGACAAATGAGGCTGAATTTATGTATTCAGCCACCCCCTAGAGGCTAAGGTATGCCTTTAACCCCGCTCCCCTTCCCTCTTCTATTATTTTTTAGATTTGTTGTCAAAGGAGGAGATATTTTGCATAAATCTAAAGAAAGTATATACTAAACAAAAGGGGGAAAAGCAGGAAAAAGGGGGAGCTAAAGGTACAGGTACATGCAAAAAGGGAGATGCATGTTTCAGGGGGAGATGTACTTATGCTTAATTGTTGAAAGTTGGATTTAATGTGTTGCCAACAAATCCAAAAGGGGAGATTGTTAAGCCCATCTTTGATGGTTAATGTTGGATTTGTTGTCAACAACATCTCACGTAGTTGTATGTGTTGATTTGAACTATGAAAGCCATTAAGATGTGGAGAGCTCATTGGTCAAAACCAATGATGGCAGGTCAACCCTGAGTTCAATGATTCAATGCTGACCATTGAACCTAAATTTTAGGGGTCAAGGCTGTACGTTGACCCTTAACCATTGACCCTAAATTTTACAAATCAAATCTGGTCGTTGCTTATACGGCAACCTTTGGAAATCAATGCTGGTCGTTGATGAGTGTGTAACCCTAATCTCAATGCTCTATAAATAACCCCATGCACCTTGCAAGACAAGTGTGTACTGTAGAATTTTGAGAGAGCCGACCAAAGGAGAGAGAACGGCAAACCTAAAGACAAAGAGAGAGTGAACGACAAAAAGAGAAGTAGCCACCAAAGGAGAGAGTGACAGGCCAAAACAAAGAGAGTTGCCACCAAGGGAGGTGCAGTCAACCAAGGAGAGAGCAGCAGGCGAAGGAAGGTGCAGCAGTAGCCTAACTAAGTAAAAGTGATAGCAACCACCAAAGAAAAAGGCAGCCATACCAATCGAAGGAGTTGTAGCAGCTAGCAACCACACCAAAGGAAGAAGAAGGTAGCCCTACCAAAGGGAGAACAAGATGCAGTAGTCGGCAACCACACCAAACCAAAGGAGAGGACTTGCAGTAACCACACCAAACTAGGGGAGAAGGTGTGTAGTAGCCATACCAAACCAGAAGAGAGGGTATATAGTATTCACACCAAAGGAAGAAGAAGGCAGCAGCCAACCAAACCAAAAGGAAAAGGCAATCCGAGCAATTGCAGCAAGTCTAAAAGGCAATCCCAACAATTGCAGCATATCCAATAGGCAAGTCCAGTAGGCAATACCAATAACTACAATGCCAGCAACAAGTCCAGTAGGCTATACCAGCAATTGCAACACAGGCAGTGATTGTAGCACGTGCAAGCAATAATAACAGCATGCGTAGGCAGTGATAGCAACACATGTAGGCAGTGATAGTAGAATGTGCAGGCAGTAATAGCAAAATGTGCAGGCAACGATAACAGAACGTGCAAGTAGTAAGAACAGCACGTTGTTAAGCCCATCTTTGATGGTTAGTGTAGGATTTGTTGTCAACACCATCTCACATGGTTATATGTGTTAAAGTGAGATTATGAATGCCATTTAGATGTAGTGAGGTCATTGGGCAAAACTGGTGATTACAAGTTAACCCTAGCATTACGAAGTCAATGTTGATCGTAACCCTAAATTTTAGTGGTCAAGATTGACCATTGACCATTAATTGTTGACTCTAAAATTTGGGAAGTCAATGTTGACCATTGACCTTAAATTTTAGGAATCAAATCTAGCCGTTGATTGTAGGGCAATATGTGGGAATCAATGATGACCATTGATGATTGTATAGCCCTAATCTCAAGGCTTATAAATACCCCTATGCATCTTGCAAGAAGGGGATGTGTTGTAGAATTTTAAGAGAGCTAGCCAAAGGAGAGAGAACGGCAAACCTAAAGGCAATGAGAGGGTGAACAACAAAGAGAGAGGCAGCCACTAAAGGAGAGAGTGGCTAGTAAAAGCAAAGAAGACAACCATCAAGGGAGGTGCAACTAGTCAAAGAGAAAAGAAAGAGAGCAAGGTAGCCGACCACCCACACCAGCAAACCCTTACCAAGACAACCACCACACCAGTAAGCCCTCACAAAGGTGACAACAGCAACCAGCCATAACACCAGCACATCCAAGAGGCTTTCCAGCAGCAACAGCAGGTCCATGAGGCTTCTCTGCATTAGCAGCACATCCAAGAGACTTCCCGGTAGTAGCAGCACATCCAAGAGACTTCCCAGCAATAGCAGCAGGTCCAAGAGGGTATACTAGCCCTAGCAGCATGTCCCTACACACCTAGGAGGGTATACTAGTAGTAGCAGACGTCCCTGTAGGTCCAGGAGGGTATAGCAGCACCAACAACATGTTCCTGCATGTTTAGGAGGGTATACTAGCACCAACAACACGTTCTTGCATGTTTAGAAGGGTATACCAGTAACAGCAGCATGTCCCTGCACGTCCAGGAGGGTATACCAGCACCAGCAACACCTTAGGAGGCTTCCTAGCAATAGAAGCACACCTGGGAATCAAGCAAAAAATCAGAACATGCAGTAACAGGTCTGAGAATCAGTAGCTACTTGCAAAAAGTGCAGAGCAGGTCTAGGAATCACCAGCAAACCAGCAAGCATGTAAGAAGATAGTTGCAGTGCACAGGGAGAGCAGCAGCGGTGCGAGAAAACTGTTGCAACACAAGGAGAGAGCAAAAGGGGTGCGAGCCGATAGTAGGAGTAGTGCGCACGGATAGCAGGAACAGCATGAGCATACAACAGCCACAGTGCGCACGAACAGCAGCTGCAAAGACTGTGGACAGCATTCGTAACACGTGCGGACAGCAGCAGCAACATGTGTGGACAGCGATAGCAGCATGTGCAGGCAGCGACAACAACACATGCAGGCAACAACAGCAACGTGTGCAGGCAGTAGTAACAGTAGGAGCACAGACCGTAGGCACAGCTTGTGCGGACAGCAGGTATAGCTTATGCAAACAGCGAGCACAGCATGTACAGCGGACAGCAGCTATAGCTTGTGCAGACAGCAGGCATAGCTTGTGAGGACAGTGGGCATAGTGCGTGTAGACAGCAGGCATAGCGCGTGTGGATAGTAGACAGATGCAGCAGCGCCAATGGACAATATTAACTGCACACATAGACAGCACATAGACAGCGGGCGTAGAAAGCGCAGACAGTGGGCGCAGACAGCACGGATAGCAGGAGCAGAGAGTGCGGATAGCAAGAGTAGAGAGCGCTGATAGAGTGCGTGTGGACAGTAGGCAGCAGCAACAGTACATGCAGACAGCATTAACAGAACACGCAGACAAACGCGGCAGCACGTACGGGCATAATTAACAGCGCTCACAAACAGCAATGGCAGCACATATGAATAGCATTGGCAAAGCGTGTGGATAGCAATAGCAACACATACAAACCATAGTGGTAGTGCACACGGGCAGTATCGACAGTGGGTGAGACAACACCAACAGTGAAGGAAGGAGAAGATCCATATTCTGCTCTAGTAAATTGTACACATTGAGTAATCGTTCTCTAGAAAAGGTTTTTCTATAAACTCTTAATAGATTTGTTGAAAAATAGAGTGGGATACCCTTGGAATGATCAGGAGATCATTGTAAGTGGTTAAGGAGTGATCCTTCCACAACATTAATGTATCCCTTGATAACAAGAGTGGATTGTGTGATTTAGGAGTGATCCCATCACATCGTGGACGTAACTCATACATTGTGGTGAACTACATAAAAATTGTTGTGTGTGCTTAGGTGCTTGCGTATTAATTTATATTTGTATGGGCGCACTCATATAAAGAAGAAAAATAAAAATTGGATCATTGACTCTAACAAGTTGCAGAGGTTAAATTTGGATTGATTTGTAAAAAGAGTATATCTCATAATGATTCAACCCCCCTCTAAGTGTAAGACCTAAAACAGTCCTCATCACACATGCAGGCAGCAATAGCAGCACATGTAGGTAGCAATAGTAGCAAGTGCAAGCACGACTAGTAGCAGGTTTGGCTGCTTGCAGCAGCAAGTCTAGCTACTTGTAGCAACAGGGAAGAAAACGTGCCCTGACAACAGGTCTGGCAACTTGCCGTAACAAAGGAGAAAATGTGCCTGGTAGCAGGTCTAGTAGCTTACAGCAGCAAAGGAAACAACATGCCCGATAGCAAGTTGGATAGCTTGCAGTAGTGTAGGAGAAAACGTGCCTTGTTAGCAAATAAGGTAGCATTGGTAACAAGGGAAAAGAACCTACCAAGGCCAAAGGAGGCAACACTAGCAACAAAAGAAGAAACCTACCAAGGTAGCAGGTGAGGTAGCACTAGCAGCAGGAAGAGAGAACCTATCGAGGCAACAGGGAAGGCAGCATCGACAACGGAGGAGAGAACTTGTTGAGGCAATATGTGAGGCAGCATTGGCAACAGAGGAAGAGAACCTACCAAGGCCAAAGGAGGTAGCATCAGCAGTAAGAGGAGAGAACCAACCGAGGCAATAGGGGAGGCAACATTGGCAGTAAAGGAGAGAACCTACCGAGGGAGTAGGTGAGGCAACATTGGCAGCAAGGGAAGAGAATTTGCAGTGGAGATAACTGGTAGCGAAGAGAACCTATAGAGGAGAGAACCTGCAGTAGAAATAACCTACCTGTAAAGAGAAGACCGGCAAAGCCTAAGCAAAGACTTGCAGTGAGGAAAGAGAATATTCATTTTCTGCAATAGCGGCTTGTGCACATTAAGTGATCTATCTCAGGAAAGTTATTATTACAAACTGTTTATATATTTTGTGAAAAAGGGTGGGATACCCTTGGAGTGATCGAGAGATCAGTTCGTTGAGTGATTGAGAGATCATCTCATCTAGTGATCAGGAGATCAAACCTTTAAGTGATCGAGAGATCAACTCAGTGATTGAGAGATCATCGTAAGTGGTTAAGGAGTGATCCTTCCACAACCAAACTATATCCCTTTATATCAAGAATGGATTGTGTGATTTAGGAGTGATCCTATCACACCATGGACGTAGTTCACACATTATAGGTGAACCTCATAAAAATTGTCGTGTGTTTTTGGGTGCTTACATCTGATTGATATTTGTATGGTCTTTCTCATATAAAGAAAAAAGATAAAAAAAATTGGATCAACTCTAACAAGTTACAAAGGTTAATCCAGAAAGATTTGTAAAAAGTGAGCATGTCACACTGATTCACCCCCTCCCCCTCTTAGTATAAGACCTAAGAAGGACCTCATTACTCTTTTTTCCAGCTTACTGCTTCTATGCAAACAAGCTTTCAATTTATTCTCAAGTTGCTGTACCAACTCATCCAATTCCTCTTCGATTGATTCCTCATCATTTAAAGATTTTTATTCAACATCTACTTAAATAGCCAGCACATTCTTTGCACCATCATCGTCAGAATCATCATCAAAATCTTCTTCATCCAGCTTGCTCAAATAATTTCTTCTTTTGGATATGAAGAATTGCTTTTTCCCTTTAGCACTTGAATTTCCAGTTTCAGAATAGCTAGATTGCTTTGTTCTCTACCTTGGGACCAGCTCATCATCATCATCACTATCTGCTTTTATTCTCTTTAGGCAGTTTACGACAAAGTACCCTATGTCTCCACAGCTAAAATACTTAAATGGTAATTTTCCCTTGTACTTCCCTTTTCCTTTCCTCATATTTTTTGTGATGTATGTCATGACTTCATCCAATTCAGTATCACCATCTTCTTCAAAGTTGCTGTCGAATTCTTCTTCTTGGTCTTTAATCTTTAATTTCTTCATTGCTTTGAAGGCCAACTCCTTCTCCACCTTAGACTTCTTTTCTTTCTTTACTAAGGCTATTCTCATTTCATAAGCCACCAATATACTGTGCAAATCATCTAAGGGCAATCTATCCAAATCTTTATCTTTTATAAAGAAAACTTTGGCATTGTAAACCTCTGGTAAGGTTCTAAGTATCTTCCTTACCATAGTAGCATCGTTGATCTCCTTTCCATAGCCTCTAGGAGTACACAATTTCGTTTAATCTTATGAAGAAGACATCTACAGATTCATCATTCTGCACCTTTATGTCTTCAAATTTGCTCCTTCAGATTTGTAGCTTTGGCTTCCTTCACAACCTTGTCTCCTTCATAAATGTTCTTTAACTTGTCCCAAATTTGCTTGGCTGTGTTGTACCCCATCACTTTGGTGAATTCTTTGTCTAATAAGAAGGCATATATGGCATTTCTCGCCTTTCCATCTCACTCTAAATTCTTCTTATCAATAGGTGTCATAGGAGCACCTTTAGCAACAAGGATGAAGCCATTAATAACATATTCAAATACACCCAAACCAAGTGACACTAGATATAGGAGCATTTTATTCTTCCATAACTAATTATTCTATCCATCAAAAGTAGGAATGCCCTTACTGTTAACACTGTTCATGCTATCCAAGATATCAACCAGCAATAGATGTAAAGACTCACAATAGTAACAAACAATTTCAGATCAAAGCAAACAAATTAGATCAACAAAGGAAATCGGCTTTGATACCACTTGATGAGGACCTTCTTAGGTCTCACACTAAAAGGAAGAGGGTGTGAATCAGTGTAAGATACTCATTTTTTACAAATTTGTTCGGATTAACCTCTGTGACTTGTTAAAGTCGGTGGTCCAATTATTTATCTTACTTCTTTATATGAGCACGACCGTATGGATATCAATCAAATGTGAGCACCAAAGAACACATAACAATTTTTACACAATTTACCCACAATGTGTGAGTTACATCCATGATGTGATAAGATCACTCCTAAATCACACAATCCACTCTTGTTATCAAGGGATATAGTTATGTTATGGAAGGATTACTCCTTAATCACTTATAATGATCTCTCGATCACTCAAAGGTTTGATCTTCTGATCATTAGATGAGATAATCTCCCGATTACTCAAAGGATTGATCTCCAAATCACTCCAAGGGTCTATCACCCTTTTTCATGAAGTTTATAAAAAGGCTAATAACTAAAACTTTCCTGAGAAGGACCATTCAATGTGCACGGGCTCCTAGTACAGAAAGCGGATCTTTTCCTTCCTCACTGTCAGTCTTTACTCAAGCTTTGCCGGTCTTTGCTCTACAGGTTCTCTACGTCTACAAGTTATCTCTGCTACAGGTTCTTTTCCTCTGCTGCCAGTGCTGCCTCACCTACTGTTGTTCCCACAGCCTTGTATAGGTTGTAATTGTTGTCAACTAGGTTTAAGTGTGCAAGAAAGTAAAGCCACATAGAAGGGTAAGAATGTAAATCCACATGGAGGGGCAAGAATATAAATCCGCATGGAGGGGCAAGAAAGTAAATCCGCCACGTAAGGGCAAGAACGTAAATTCGTCACGTAAGCCCTATTAGGGTTTCATGGAGTAAAGTATATAATGGTCTTGGAAGACAAAGAACAAGGAGTCAGCAATATTAAGCATTCAGCAAAACCTAAACAACTGACCAACCAAAGAGAACACCAAACCCTACACAGAAGAGCCATAGTGAATAGTTTCGTCGAAATTGAACAGTATTGTCGGAATTAAACAATGTCATCAGAAATTGAACAATGTATCCGGCAGGGCAAAACCTAGAGAGAGAAACCGTCAAACACTTGGAAGAGAGAGAGAGAAAACAGTAGCCATCGACAGGAAGGAGAGAGACGGTTGACAGCCGGGCTGAACAAAGAACAAAGGTGGACGACCGAAACAATTGAGTAACCGTCGACAGGAAGGAGAAGAAAACGCAGCCATCAACGGTCGAAAAATCAAGCAAAAAGGGCAAATACGTTGAGAGAGAAGGAGGCAGCCGCAGGGGGGCTGAACATTGAACGTAAGACGGCCGAAAGGCGGCTGAGGAAGGTGACGAAAGAGTGAAAAACCAGACCATCGAGTGAGAAACCCGACACGGCTGGACGGCCGAAGGTAGGTGGACGACAAAGACCTATACGGCCAGATCGGGAAGGAGAGAAACTCATGAGGAACAGCATACCACCGGCACACTAGCAATCTGCGAGGAGACAACACGGTAGAGAGAGAAACAGACGGTTGGAAAAACAGAGAAACGGGTCGACGGGAGAGAAAACCAGTTACGACTAGACGGGGCTGGATGGTAGGACGAAGAAAAGCAGACCACTAGTAGAAAAGGAAGGAAATCCGGCCAAGTGGGTGAACGGAAAAGAGAAATCTGGTGAAGAGAGAGAAATTCAACTGGACAGCAAGAGAGAGAGAAACGGACAAGTGAGAGGTGAGACAGTGAGATCGTGAGACAAGGAGACGGGTGAGACCGTAAGATGGTGAAAGCAGGAATTGTGTGAGACAACCTACAGAAGAAATTCAGCGAAGCATTGAACTCAACGTATTCCCAGATTTCTTCAAGAGAGGTTAGAGAGCGTTGCGGTGAACTTCTAAGCAGTAGTGTAGCAGCCTTTCAATTCAACAGAGGCAAGACAAGTTAGAAGAAGGGTAGACACAGTAAGTGACACTCTTTGTATTGTACTTGCTTAGTAATTGCAATAGTGAAAGGAGCAGAGGATTAAAACATCCATTGTAACTGGAATTCTCAAGTATAGTGGATAGTCTCGGTAAGGGAGAGTCCTTACCACCGTAGATGTACGTCACGTTGACGGAACATTGATTCACCCCCCCTCTCAGTATCACAAACTAGTAGATCCTAAGGAGAAGTCAGGAACTTCACTTACTGCCTTAGCAGGTTCTTTTCCTCTATTACCAGTGCTGCCTTGCCTGCTGCCTTGGCAAGTTTCTTCCCCTACTTTTAGTGCTACTTCACTTACTGCCTTGGTAGGTTTCTTCCCCTACTATCGATGCTTCTTCCTTTATTGCCTTGGCAGGTTGCCTTCCCTACTGCTAGTGCTGCTTGACCTATTGTTGAGGCACATTTTCTCCTTTGCTATAAGTACTACTTGCCCTTCTGTTGGGATAAATTTTTCTCTTTCACTACTAGTGCTACCTACCCTGCTACCGAGGCAAGTTCTCTCCTTCTACTGCTGGTGCTACCTGCCCTTTTGTTGGGGCAAGTTTTCTCCTCCTATTGCTGGTGCTGCCGACCCTGTTATCGAGGTAAGTTTTCTCCTCTTATTGCTAATGCTTGCATTTGTTGCTTGCTACTAGTCGTGCCTGCACTTACTGCTTGCTATTGGTTGTGCCTATTACTGGTCATGCCCGCACTTACTAGTTATGCCTGCACTTACTACTATTGCTACCTACCCTTGCTTGGTTTGCGATTGCTGCACCTCTCCTTGATTAATTTGCCAGCTGCTGCACCTCTCCTTGAGTGGCTACTGCAAATTTTCCCTTAGGTGGCTGTTACAACTTCTTGCTTGGGTGGTTGTTGCAACTTCTTCCTTTGGTTTGGCTAATTGTTGCCTTCTTCTCCCTTTAGTGTGGCTACTGCACACCTTGTTCTCTAGTTTGGTGTGGCTAATACACGCCTTCTTCTCTCTTTGGTATAACTACTGCATGCCTTCTTTAGTTTGGTGTGATTACTGGCTGTTGCACCTTATTCTCCCTTTGGTAAGGTTGTTGACTGCTACACCTTGTTTAGCTGGTTGCACCTCTCCTTGGTGCTACACCTCTCTTAGCCGGCTGCACCTCTCCTTGGTGGCTACCTCCTTTGTCTTGGCCGGTCACTCTCTTTTTGGTGGTTGCCTCTCTTTTTTCCACTTAACCTATCATTGGCTTTAAGTTTGCTGTTCACTTCTACAGCCCTTGCCATTCTCATAATTTTTCTACAACCCACACTTCAATCTTGCAAAATGCATAGAGGTATTTATAAAGCCTTAAGATTAGGGTTGCACACTCATCAACGGTTGACATTGATTCCCAAGGGTTGCCTTACAATCAACGACCAGATTTAATTCCTAAAATTTAGGGTCAACGGTCAACATTGACTTCCTAAAATTTAGGGTCAATGGTCAAGGGTTAACATTTAGCCTTGACCCCTAAAATTAAAGGTCAACGGTCAACATTGACTCATCGACTTCAGGGTTAACTTGTCATCAACGGTTTTGCCCAACGATCTCTTTGCATCTCAACAGCATTCATAACATCAAATTAACAAGAGCAACTATATAAGATGCTATTGATAACAAATCCAACATTAGCCATCAAAGATGGGCTCAACAAAAATGGTTTCATAATGCAATCATAATATGAGGAGGCTGAAGATGCCATGTGTGATAATGAAAAGGAATCTGAAAATGATGAATCAAAAGCTGTTCAGCATGAGGAAGACATTGATTCTCAAATTACAAGTGATGAAGAAGGAGAATCAAGGCATTCCTAAACTAATAGAAGAGTTAGAGTCGAAGTTGAGGCTAAAAACATTGTTGGTAGTGAAGAGGATTCTATGCAAACTAGGAAAAGACTAAAAGGTGGTCAACAAACCTCATTGATCTTCGAGGTTGAACCCAAGTGAGTAGAAGAAGCATTAAAGTACAAGGAATGGGTGTGTGTTATAAATGAAGAGCTTGATCAAATTGAAAAGAACAACACTTGGTGTTTAGTTTTTAGACCTAAAGGGAAAAACATCATTAGAACCAAGTGGGTGTTCAAAAATAAGCTCAATGAAAATGGTGAGGTTGTAAGAAACAAGGCAAGACTTATTTTTAAAGGTTACTCACAAGTTGAAGGTGTTGATTTTGAAGAGACCTTTGCTCCTATGGCTAGACTTGAAGTAATTAATATTCATGGCTATTGTTACTGAAAGAAATTACAAAGTTTATCAAATGGATGTGAAGTTTGCATTTCTAAATGGAGAGCTTGAAGAAGAGCTATTTATTGAACAACTTGATGGTTTTATACTTGATCATGATGGTTTAAGTGTGTGCAAATTGAACAAGGCTTTATATGGCTTAAAGCAAGCTCTAAAAGCATGGTGTTCCAAGCTAGATACATGCTTAAAGATATAAAGTTCAAAAAAGGAAATGAAGACAGCAACTTGTACAGAAAGGAAGATAAATAGAGCCAGTTAATTGTTGTGGTTTATATTGATGACATAATTTTTATTGCTGAAAAAGAGGCCCTTTACATTACTTTTGTCGATCAGATGAAGAAAACGTTTGAGATATCTATGCTAGGTGAATTGAAATTCTTCTTAGGGTTACAAGTTTTGCAAAACAAGGCTAGAATTTTCCTCTCCTAAGAAAAATATGCATGTGAGCTGTTAAAAAGGTTTAGGATGGAGAACTCTAAGGAAGTAAGCACTCCTATTGTTGTTGGAACAAAGTTAAGCAAAGATAAAGAAGGCAAAATGGTTAATTAGAAGGAATATAAAAAGTTGATTGGAAGTTTATTGTAGTTTACAACATCAAGGCCTGATCTTATTTTTACTGTAACACTTTATGCTAGATTTCAAAGTGAGCCCAAGGATTCTCACCTTGTGACTGCTGAGAGAATTATGAGATATGTGAAGGGCACAACAAATTATGGGCTACTTTATGATAGAAGTGGACAGCTTAATTTATATGGGTATATAGATGCTGATTGGGTGGGAAATTGTGATGATCGAAAGTCAACATAAGTGGTGTATTTTATTTAGGTAGTAAATGTGTTTCATAGCACAACAAGAAGCAAAATTCAATGACTTTAAGCACTACAGAGGCTAAATATGTGGCTACTACTCAGGCTTATTCTCAAATGCTGTGGATAAAACAATAACTTAAAGATCTGAAGGTGGATGTGCAGCTGTCATTGCTGATTGGTTGTGACAACCAAAGTACCGTCAATTTATTAAACAATCCTGTCCAACACTCCAAATCTAAACATATTGAATTCAAGTACCACTTCATTAAAAAAAAAGTTGAGAAAAATGAAGTAAAGCTAGAGTATGTGCTTACCGCGGAGCAAGTTACAGATATATTCAACAAACCTCTATCAAGAAAGATGTTTTAAAAGTTAAGGCTAACCTTATATGTTCAGCCACCCCCTAAAAGTTGAGGTATGCCTCTAATCCCTTTCCTTTCCCTCTTTTATTGTCCTTTGGATTTGTTGTCAAAAAGGGAGATATTTTGCATAAATTTAAAGAAAGTATATACTGATTAAAAGGGGGAGTAGCTTAATAAATCCAAAGGGAAAAATCAACTAAAGGGGGAGAAATTGTCAAGGGGGAGAAGCAAAAAAAGGGGGAGTTAAATGTTATTTCCAATTAGTATCATACCCACATGCAAAAAGGGAGATACATGTTTCAGGGGGAGCTATAAATGTCCAAAGTTGTTGCTTGTGCTTAATTGCTGATATTTGGATTTAATGTGTTGCCAACAAATCCAAAAGGGGAGATTGTTAAGCCCATCTTTGATGGCTAATGTTAGATTTATTGTCAACAACATCTCATAGATTTGTTGAGACATGTTTGATGCCCACAGGTGCATTTGTATTCATTAAGGAGCTTGAGATGCGGAGGGATCGTTGGTCAAAACCCTTAGTAACAGGTTAACCCTAAATTCAGTGAGTTAATATTGACCGTTGACCCTAAACTTTAGGATTCAATGCTGACCGTTGACCCTTAACCATTGATCTTAAATGTTAGGAATCAATGCTAATCGTTGATTATAGGGCAACCCTTCGGAATCAATGTTGATCGTTAATTGTGGGGCAACCTATGGGAATTAATGTCGATCGTTGATTGTAGGGCAACTCTTGGGAATCAATGCTATCCATTGATGATAAGGCAACCCTAAACTCAAAGCTTATAAATATATCCACGCAGCTGCCAAGAGAGGTGTGCTCTAAAAAAAATTTAAGAGAGAACAACAAGGGAGAATGCTGTAGAGACATAAGTGTGCTGTAAAAACAAAAGAAAGAAACGTGGTTGATGCAAAATAAAAGGAAGAAAATGTGTGCTGTTGTAGACTAGAAAAGAGAACTCGACAAAGGAAGAAAATGTGCTATTGTAAACCGGAAGAGAAAGCTCAATAGAGGAAGCAAATGTGTGCTGCTGCAGACCAAAAAAGAGAGCTTGGCAAAGGAAGAAAACATGTGCTGTTGTAAACTAGAAGAGAAAGCTCAATAGAAGAAGAAAATAGGTTCAGCAAAACAGAAGAGAGGGCATGACAGAGGAAGAAAGAGTGAGCTACAGGACGCCAAGAGAGCATGTGCTACAAAACCATAAATGTGTGTTACAAATCCATAAGCATGTTCTGTAAAACATAAGAGAGGTAATATCTATAGCAAGGAGAAAGCAACAGTTGTAGCAAGGAGAAGGCAGGCAACAAGAAGGAGGCTACACCGGTAGTAAAGAAGAATACCTGCCATGGTAGAAGGAGGTAGCACCAGTAACTAAAGAAAAAACCTGCCAAGGTAGAAGGAGGCAACATTGGTAGCTGAAGAGAAAACTTGCCCAGGTAGAAGGAGAAAACTTGTTTCAAGGGAAGCTGTTCCTTTTGCTAACACTGCTACTTGTGCTTAATTGCTAATTTATGAATTTAATGTGTTGCCAACAAATCCAAAGGGGGAGATTGTTGAGCCATCTTTGATAGCTAATGTTGGATTTGTTTTCAACAGCATCTCATATATTTGTCCTTGTTAATTTGATGTTATGAGTACCTTTGAGATATGTTTACTGCATTTACAAAATGTTGGCAACTGATTTATTTAAGGGTTAAGGAAAATGGCATTGGTAGAATGTGATGAGAATAAGGAAAGAAAGCAAGGCCAAAATCAGGATACTGCTAGCCCCACCTTGTGTTGCTAAAAACAATGAGTTGATTTAGATTGCTAATGGTGTTTTGGTTGTAAAGAAAGCACTAATTGCTACCTTTGGCATTGCATTTAGTAGTAGCATTGCAAGTCATTTGCTAGGTATGAGTCAATATTAATTGTTGACCCTAATTCAAGGAGTCAATGCTGACTATTAATGGTAAGGCGGTGAGAGTGCAAAAGAAAACTGGCAAAGGTAAAGAACAAAAAAGTGAATGACAGTGAGAGAGTTGTGAGAACAGTAGAGAAAAGAGGAGAGCACGACAGAGAGAAAAGGAAAGAACAATAGAGAGAAGAGGAGAGAACGATAAAGAGAAGAGAAGAAGATCAGTTTTCTACCACAATAGCCTGTGCATATGGAGAGATCTTTCTTAAGGGCGTTATTGTCATAATCTTTTTATGTATTTCTTGAAAAAGGGTGGGAAATCCTTAGGGTGATCAGGAGATCATTTTAAGTGGTTAAGGAGTAATTCTTCCATAGTGGTCAAGAAGAGATCCTTCCACTACATCATTTGTATTCCTTGATTGCAAGAGTGGATCATGTGATCTAGGAGTGATCTTATCACACTGTGGATGTAGCTCACATATTATGGGTGAATCACATAAAAATTCTGTATTCTCAAGTGCTTATGCTTGCTTGATATTCATACGGTCATTTTCACATAAAGAAGCAAGATAAAATTGGATCATAAACTCTAACAAATCACAAAGGTTTAATCTAAACAGATTTGTAAAAAATAAGTATCTCACACTGATTCAGCCCCTTCCCCTCTCAGTGTGAGACCTAAGAAGGTCCTTATCAATTTTCCACCACCTCTTTATTATCATCAATAAAGGTCTCACCTTCTACATCGCCTTTTTCATTACTTCTTTGTCATTTAAGCAAATTGCTTCCCCCTCCTTAAGGAAATATCTTTAATGTGTTCCCTTAGATTAGACTCTAGTTGGCTTGGGAGATTGCCCAATTGCTTGCCATGAGAAGAAGATAAAGCCTATTAAGCAATTTGATTCTTCAATGTCTTATTATGGATAGCTAGTTGATCTACCTTTATTGAAAGTTTCCTTAGCATTTCTTCATTAGTCTCATTTATCTTCAATTACTGTGTCATGAATTTCTCCATTAATATCTTTAAGTTGGATTTTAGAGGTGGATAAGGATTGAATTGTTGATTTTTCAACTAAAAACCTAATGGCGGTTTAGGTTAGTAGGTTAAAGAGAATTACTAACATTTCCATGATTACCCTAAGAAAAATTTGAATGATTTTTCCAACCAAAATTTTAAGTATTAGAGTATGGATTGCCTTATTACTTCTAACTGAAATTTTGGTTGTGCTAATTAACCTACTCCATAGCTTCGTCAAAAGAATAAGTGCTGCTACTTTGGTATTCTAAAGATGGATGAATACCTTAATAAAAATCACAACTGTACGTAAAGGATCTAACTAAATTCACATCAAACTTGTTCATCATCTTAGTTAATGCTTCAATTTTAGCATTTAAGATATTTATGCCATCAAGCTCAATCCTCCTTGTTAAGTGTTTGATTTAACATGACATGTCATGGGATCCTAAATGTTGTAAGCCTCCTTTATTGTCTTCTCTAATCAACTACTACCTATTGCTACATCAGTTATGATCTTAATTAAGGGATGTAACATGTTGTAGAAAGTTTGGGATATCATCCAATCAAGTAAACTATGACAGGGACATTGTCGTCAGAGATTCTTATATCTTTCCCATGCCTCATACAAAGATCTTCTTTTAAGTAAATGTAGTGATTTCATTGCAAAACCTTGCTACTTTTCTTGGTGGAAAGTATTTAGTCAAAAATGCTTGTGACAAACATCTTGTGTCTCAAAAATATTAAGTGGCATCTTATTTTACTTAGCTTAATCCCACAAAGAGAATGAGAACAAGTAAAGCCTAATAACATTGTCGAAAACTCCATTAATCTTAAAAGTATCACATATCTCCAAGAAACCCATAAGGTGGGTAGAGGGATCCTCTCCTAGTGAGCCTCCAAACTAGGATTGTGACACCAACTAAATAATAGCTAGTTTTATCTTAAAGTTGTTGGTTGCAATCATGGATCTCATGATACTTCCTTGAGTAGTGGAAGCATTCAATATTGTGAAATCTCACAATGGCCTATGATTATGATTCTTGTCAGCCATAATTGGTGTTTCTTTGATTGGTGGTGGTGCCTCTCTATATTTATGAAGTGTAGCTAAAAGTATTCTTTCAACCTTAAGGTCAAATGGTACAAATTCCTAACCCCATGTTCTTTACATACATCAAAGATACCTGAAAGAAGGAAAAAAAAAAGAAAAGAAAGTAAATGAATGAAACAAGATAGAAATAAAAACTTATAAAGTAATCTTTCACTATTTTTAATAATATTAATATAGGCACTAGTCCTCAACAACGATGCCAGAAACTTGATAAGCTCTACCTATACCTAGATACAAATACACGTATCAAATAGTAGTATAAAAGTGATGATGATCTTATAAGAATTAGGATATTGAGTACTACAAGTTTAGTTACTATAATTATTTAAGAAATCGATTAATATGATCAAATCAAAATAAAACTAAGAAACAACCAAACATAAATAAACAATTTATTTATATATATAAGTTTAGTTCTAACTTAAAGGATTAAAGCCTTAGGATTAAATTTCTCCTTAACAACTCTGTATATTATGATTTAACATATCCTTTTTTATAAATGAGTTGAGTTAAGGGTAGATTACTCCTAAATTATCTTAAATCTTTTTTCAAAACAAGTAAGACATACTATAATAATCAATCACCTATTTTTATGGTAATTCATTGATTATAGCTCATTATGTTCTTTAGATATCCATTCATCCCCAAAAGTTTGCATATAGCTCTATGATGCAAAACCTACATTTGATGCTTGTTAGATATAATAATGAGTTTAACTCTCGTTTCTTCACTCAAACATCTAAAATCATATAAATGGTGGCCAATATATGCATTAAGAACACAAATATTAAATCAAGCTGCTACTTCATTCATAAAATAAAACAAAATTAAATCATTCAATGCATAGTTGTAATTAAGACCTAATCCCAACAAGGAATTTAGCCGCTCATGGTCTCAAAATACATGACAAAACTCAAAAATACAAGGAAACCTATGACAATTTAAGCTAATAAACTATAAACTACAAAGCTTATGGTTCCTTTTTAATCTCTTTAATCTTTAAGCCTTTTGCTTTAGAACCAATTTCCCCTATTCAAATCCCTTCAATTCTTTCATTATTTTCTTTGTTTTTAGCTTAAAGGCAGCTATAAAAGAAAACCCTCGTGTCCCCCTCAAAAACAAGTTAAAGACATATTTATATATTACTAACCTAAAAGAGAAAAAAAGATGAAAAAGCCCTCCTAAAAATAATAGGCACGCCTATGCTTATCAGAGACACAGCTATGCTAGTTATGGCGTCATCTTTTCTTGCTAAAATCTTTTGACTATGCTTGATTTTGGCAAAAACTTCTAAAAAATCTAAATGCAAGCAAGCTTGTGCTTCCACTCTATGTTTAATATACACGTACCTATGCTCTAACTTTTTCTAGCTTTTCTTCATTTTTTTTTCATCCAATTTAATTTTCTAACTTTCCCAATTTTCAAAAAAATAATGCACAATATGAATAAAGTTAGCATTTTCTTTTTCTTGGATCAAAGGCATTCAAAAATTAAAAAAAATGAATAGAAATTGAGATAATAGGTAATTTATTCAACCAAAATTTAACACCTAGATAAATGCATGCAAAATGTAAATATATCAACAATTCCAACTAGTAGTAAAATATGGTTACATAAACCTACCATATATAATAGCTACTTACACTTATAGCCCCTGTTGAAGATAGGGATATCAACATTTAAGTTGCACTTAAATCATGTTTCTACATCAACAAATTTGCACAAAATGTTGTCATTTTTTAAAAAATATATATATATTTAACTTATTTATATATTGCTTCATAATACTTAAGGCTTATACATGATAGGCAGCCTTTTTGTTGGATCAATACACCCTCTTGCAGAATTTTGAGCTTTTCTTTGACTTTGACCTCTCTATTACCTATGAATTTTACTTTCTCTTCTAGAAACCATCCTTCATGCCCTTAGTCATCCCCATATTCTAACTTGTTACAAGCCTCCTTTTGTAGGGCTATTTCCATTGCCAATTGCATCACCTACATTAACATTCTTATCATTACCAATGTTATTCTCTGCTTGAATTATCACACAAATTGATGTTTAATATTTTAGCTTACAATGTAATTTTATGTGTTCATTGCTCATGAAGTTAAACTTAACAACTAAATCTACTACCTTGTTTATTAAGGAGTAGAATATTATCTCCAAATCCTTAATTCTTGGTTGTTTGGTAATCAAATATTGATCAATTATACCTATCTTTATCTTACTATGACATTAAAAACTATCCTTTCACCACCACCTCAATATACACCCTTAAAAATATGAACCTTCATAATGTACATTTATAGTAAACCCTTAAAATCAAATAATTTACAACTACATCTAATGTAATCACCATCCCCATTATATATTATATTATATACACAATGATGACTCCTTTCATACCTACTAAAAATCCACTCTCTCAATCATACTTATTTCCATGTCCTACCTCTCACAATACCACTAGGTCACAATACATAATTTATATCAACTCCTTTTAAACCTTTATGAAAATACTATTTTTGTACCATGCTTTAAGTTGCTTCTCTATTAGTCTTCTAGTAACACAAGGCATCTATGTGTGTTGAAACAAAGTCTACTTCCTTTTGCTTTTCTATTTTTTCTTGTAAGGTTATTTCATACTAGTCTACAAATTGCTTCAAAGTACTAAAAAAATGTACATATCAATCAAAAAAAGCATTTATGCTTTCACTCCTTTATGCTAATGACATTCTCGCCTAAAAATATGAAAGGTGTTTCACATATATGACAACATAGATTTGCCTATTTTCAAATAAAGCTGATAACCAATCATGGTCAACTAATTGAAAATTATTCAACATTTCCCTCCATTGGTCTTCAAACTATCTAGCCATCAAAGCATAATACACAACTCTATTGAATGAAGATTTAATCTCTTTATACTTATCTTTGTACCTATCTTCTCAAGGAATTTGTATAGTATAGGCCATAAGCACCACCTAAGCATTATGTTTGGAAAACCTATTACAACACCTTCTTTAATAATTGAACATTGGTCATTGATGATGGCACCTTATTGCTAATAAGAGCGCAACTAAGCATAATGGAATGGCCATGGTGGTTTACTCCTTCAAATGGTGCAAATGACATGTCATATTTGTTCACAAGGTATGTAGTGTTAAAAGTCATAACATCACCAAACTTTTCATATATTGCCTTGCTTTTAGTATCAACCTAAAAAACATTACTTAACTTATCATCTTCATCTGACTTAATAACATTAAAAAAAATTCCCTACTTAACTTTTGTATTCTCACAAAGATTTGGTGCATTGCTTTTGTATCCCTTTCTACCAGTTTAAGTCTCCTTATTTTATTCAAATGATTTGTTAGATCTACCTTGAGGCATGACCTCTAACCTTATATATAATTACCTTAACATTTTTTTAAAAGATAGATTACTAAAATATCTTTCAACTTTAATTGTCCCTTCATCCAATCGTTGATTTCATGATTGTTGAGCCCATATTTGATGACTAATATTGGATTTGTTGTCAACAACATCTCACACAGTTGTTCATATTGATTTGATGTTTTGAATGTTGTTAAGATGTAGAGAAGTCGTTGGTCAATACTATTAATGGTAAGTCAACTTTGACATCAATGAGTCAATGTTGACCATTGACCCTAAATTTAAGGGTAAAGACGGACCTTTGATCCTTGACCATTTACCCTAAATTTTAGGAAGTTAATGTTGACCATTAACCCTAAATTTTAGGAATCAAATTTGGTCGTTGATTGTAGGGCAACCCTTGGGAATCAATGCTGACCGTTGATGATTGTGCAACCCTAAATCTCAAGCCCTATAAATACATCCATACATCTTTCAAGATATGTGTGTGCTACAAAAGAGAGACTAACCAGCTAGCTACAAAGAGAGAATGGCAAAGATAGAGGTAACCACCAAAAAGAGAGTGGTTGGCTAAGAGTGCAGCACTAAAGAGAGCTACAACAGGCCAAGAGGTGATAGCAGCCACCAAAGAAGGAGACAGCCACACCAATCGAAGGAAGAGTTGCAGCAATTGTAGCCCTACCAAAGGGAGAAGAAGGCAGTAGCTGACCAAACCAAAGGGAGAAGAACAAGGTATGTAACAGTCACACCAAACCAGAGGAGACGTGCAGTAGCCACACTAAACCAAAGGAGATGTGCAGTAGCCATACCAAAGCAGAGGAGACATGCAGCAGTCATACCAAACTAGAGGTGACGTGCAGCAGTCACACCAAACCAAAGGAGATGTGCAACAGCAAGCACAACAAACAGCAATAGTAGTAAGTGTAGGCATAACTAATAGCAAGCAGTAAGTGCAAGTACAACCAGTAAGTGCAAGCACAACCAACTTACAACACAACCAGCAGCATGTAACACAACCAGCAGCTTGCAACATAACCAACAATATGCAACACAACCAACAGCTTGCAACATAACCAACAATATGCAACACAACCAGCAGCTTACAGCACAACCAATAGCAGGCAATAACAATAGCAGAAGGAGAAAACTTGCCCCAACAGTAGGGCAAGCAGAACCAGCAGCAGGTGAAGCAACCTACCAAGGCAGTAAGTGAAGCAACTTGTCAAGGCAACAAGTAAAGCAACCTACCAAGGCAGTAGGTGAAGTAACTTGCCAAGGCAGTAGGAGAAGAAACCTACCAAGGCAGTAGGTGAGGTAGCACTGACATTAGAGGAGAGAACCTACCAAGGCAATAGGTAAGGCATCATAGGTAGTAAGCAGAAAGAACCTATAGTGGAGATAACCTACAACCAAGAGAACCTACAGAAGAGAGAACCTGTAGAAGATAGACCTTGCGGAGAAGAGACCGATAAAGCTTGAGCAAAGACCGGCAGTGGGGAAGGAGAAGATCCACTTTCTGCATTAGCAACCTGTGCACATTGAGTGATTTTTCTCAAGAAAATGTTAATTATTAACCTTTTTATAAACTTTGTGAAAAAGGGTGGGAGACCCTTGGAGTAATCAGGAGATCAATCCTTTGAGTGATCGAGAGATCATCACATCTAGTGATTGAGAGATCAAACCTTTAAGTGATTGGGAGATCATTGTAAATGATTAAAGAGTAATCCTTCTATAAGTGGTTGAGGAGTGATCCTTCCACAACATAACTGTATCCCTTGATAACAAGAGTGGATTGTGTGATTTAGAAGTGATCCTATCACATCGTGAACGTAGCTCACACATTGTGGGTGAACCACGTAAAAATTGCTATGTGTTCTCTAATGCTCACGGTTGATTGATATCCATACAACCATGCTCACATAAAGAAGCAAGATAAATAATTGGATCATCAACTCTAACAAGTCACAGAGGTTAATTCGAACAGATTTGTAAGTATCAGAGCCTGGTTCCCGCTATAATCCAATTTGTCTGCTTTGATCTGAAATTGTTTGTTGCTGCTATGGGTCTTTACATTTACTACTAGTTAATATCATAGAGAGCATGAATAGTGTTAATAATAAGGGCATTCCCACTTTTGATGAATAAAATTATTAGTTATGGAAGAATAGAATGCTCTCATATCTAATGTCACTCGGTCTAAATGTGTTTGAATTTGCTGTCACTGGCTTTAACCTTGTTGTTGAGGATGCTACTATGATGCTTACTATAAGAAGAATTTAAAGTGTGATGGAAAGACAAGAAATGCCTTATATGCCTCTTTATCAGATAAAGAATTCACCAAAGTGATAGGGTGTAATACAGCCAAACAAATTTGGGACAAATTAAAGAATATTTATGAAAGAGACAAGTTATGAAGGAAGTCAAACTACAAATTTAGAGGAGCAGATTTAAAGATATAAAGATGCAGAATGATGAATCTATGGATTCTTTCTTTACAAGAGTAAATGAAATTATGTACTTCATTAGAGGCTATGGAAAGGAGATTAACGATGCGATTGTGGTAAGGAAGACACTTAGTACCTTACTGGAAGCTTACAATGCTAAGGTTTCCTCCATAAAAGACAAAGATTTGGATAGGCTACCTTTAGATGATTTGCACACAGCATATTAGTGGCTTATGAAATGAGAATAGCCCCAATGAAGAAAGAAAAGAAGTCTAAGGTGAAGAAAGAACTAGCCTTCAAGGCAATGAAGAAATTAAAGATTAAAGACCAAGATGAAGAATCTAATAGCAACTTTGAAGAAAAACATGGTGATACTAAATTGGATGAAGTCATGGCATACATCACCAAAAATATGAGAAAAGGAAAAGGGAAGTACAAGGGAAAATTAACCTTGAAGTGCTTTAGCTGTGGAGACATAAGGCACTTTGCCGTGGACTATCCAAAGAAAATAAAAGCAAACAGTGATGATGATGATGATGATGAGCTAGCCCCAAGGTGGAGAACAAAAAAATCCAGCTATTCTAAAGCTGGAAATTCAAGTGCCAAAGGGAAAAGGCAACTCTTCAAATCCAAAAAGAGAAATTATTTAAGCAAGCTGGATGAAGAGGATTCTGAAGAAGATGTTGATGATGATTCTGATAATGATGTTGCAAAGAATATGTTGGTTGCTAAAGTAAATGATGATCAAGAATCTTCAAGTGATAAGGAATCAACCAAAGAGGAAGAGGATGAATTGGTGCAGCAACTTAAGAATGAATTGAGAACTTGTTTGCATAAAAATAGCAAGTTGGAAAAAGAGGTAAAGCATCTCAAAAAGCTGTATGAAAATTCTGCTATTGATGAATCTGATCTCCAAGTGGAAGAAAAGGAGTTTAATGCAAAAGAGATGGAGTACTTGAAGAGAATTAAAGAGCTTAGTGTACTTGAGGCAGAGCAAGGTAAAACACATGAAGATCTTAGCATTAAGGTGATTGCACAAGAGCAAGAGGTGCTGATTTTGTAAGTCAGGCTCCACAAGGCTGAGTCCAAACTGAAGAAGCATGAAGAAAACTTTATGCAAGCCATGAAAAGAGAAGAGTTGTCTTTAACAAATGTCATCAAGGAGGATGTTACCAAAAAATTGGATGAGTATCTAAGCAAACAAAGATCTCATTCCATGGGAAAAAAAGGCCATGGCTATATCGAAAAGCCAAATAAGAAGGTAACAAAGAAGAAGAAAATTGTGTTTGTACCTGAAAGAAAGCACAATGATGTGATGGAGAAGAGAAACCAACTCGAGCTAAAATGGGTTAGGAAAGATATGGTGAAAATTCCCATCCAAAGGAGACATGAACTTGGTGAAAGAAGAAAATCCAGACTTAAAGGATTTTGCTAGAGCTGTGGTAAGTATGGGCACAAGGCTAATGTGTGTTAGAGCAATGGGCCTATAATGAAGAGGAATATGAGGCAAGAGTCTAAGGGGAGACTCTATCAAGAAAGGAGACAATCTCAGGTGAAAAGAAGTCATATTCCACTAAGAAACAGATTTGATTTGCTAGGAGAAATCTGTGGAAGATGCAAAAAGGCTAGATACATTGCTGAGGATTGCTTGACATTGCTGCCTAGTCAAAGAGTGCAAAGGAAAAAACCTACACATGCTTCTACATTCAACCAAAGAAGAAGAAAAGGAAGAGAAATGACTATGGGAGTAGAAGTAGCCTTAAAAGCTTCTAAAAAAGAAAAGTCATGGATATTGGACAATAGCTGCTTTTCACACATGATAGGAGACTCCAAGATGTTAAAAGGAGTAACAAAATATGATGGATGGTCAGTCAGATTTGGCAATGATGGTGCCCTAAAGATTAAAGGTGTTGATGCTACTGAAATTGGTGTAGAAAAGCTAAAATCAAAGAAAGTGCTTTATGTTAAAGGGCTAAAGCACAACTGTGATGATGGACATGAAGTTACTTTCAACAAGAGTGGTTGCACAGTAAAGAGATTAAGTGATGGTGTTGTTCTTACTAAAGGTAAAAGAACAAATGGAAACTTATACCAAGTTTCCAAAAGCAAAAACATATGTTACATGAGCAACAAAGATGAGAACTTGTTGTGGCATAGAAGATTGTGACATCTTGGACAAAAAAGGTTGAACTTATGTATTCAGCCACCCCCTAAAGGTTAAGGTATGTCTCTAACCCCTCTCCCCTTCCCTCTTCTATTATCCTTTAGATTTGTTGTCAAAGAGCGAGATATTTTGCATAAATCCAAAGAAAGTATAGAGAGTATATTGTTGTTCCCACAGGCTTGTATGGGTTGTAATTGTTGTCAACTAGGTTTAAGTGTACAAAAAAGTAAAGACACATGGAGGGGCAAGAACGCAAATCCGCTTCGTAAGCCCTATTAGGGTTTCATGGAAGAAAGTATATAAAGACCTTGGAAGACAAAATTAGGGCAAGGCCAACACAGTTGAATACACGGCAAAACACAAAAAATCGTTCAACCAAGGGAGTCGGCCAAAACCTAGAGAGAGAAACCATCCAACACAAGAGAGATTAGGCAAAACACCAACGGCTGGAAGAGAGACAACTAACACGGCAAAACAGAGGAATCGGCCAAAGTGGTACACGGCAAAAAGAAGTGAGGGGTAAACGGCAAAGAGAAAACCCGAACGGCCAAAAAGAAAAACAAAACAGATACGGCCAAAGTAGGGGTGGACGGTGAAAATATACAACCAAAGAGAGAGAGAAAATGGACGGTAAAGGGGGGCGACGACAGAACGATACGAAAGAGTAAAAACATACCCATCGGCAAAAATAGAGAAAAGAAGAGACGGCCATAGAAGAGAGGACGAAAAAAAAGAAGGAGAGACAAGAAGTAACACGACTAAAGAGCATATACGGCGGAAACACAAGAACGGCTGAGAAAAAACAGGTGGACAAAAATATATACCATCGACAGAAAAGGAGAGAAAACACGAAACGGTTGAAGGGGGCTAGATGACTGGACGACAGACCAGAAGAGCAAAACAGCAAAATCCTATTCGGCCAACCAAGTGAGCTGACGGTAGAACAAGGGAAGGAGAGAAAATCCAACACGTCCAAAGAGAAGAGACGTCCAAGCAAGGAGACAACCGGCCAAACACAAGGGAGGAACTGTCCAAGCAAGGAGACAACTAGCCAAACACAAGCTACACGTCAAGCTAGGGTGACCAGCCAAAGAGAGAAAACAAGGGAGGAACGGCTGGACAGCAAGAGCTGGATGGCAAAACACAAAGGGACAGCCAAAGGGAGACAACCGGCCAACCAAAGGTGAACGTCCAAACCAACCTACACGGCCAAACAAGGTAAACGTCTAAACCAATCTACACGGCCAAACATAACCAACGGAAAAGGTGTGGATGGCCAAGCAAGGAGGAGAACGGCCAAAGCAAGGCTGGACGACAAGGGAGAACACACGACAAAAAGGTGTGACAGTTAGAGAAAACCGTGTGACTCACGTAAGAGAGAAGACAGCACACCATCCGTAAGGGAAGAGAGGAGAAACCGTGAAAGAGGAGACCACCAGGATAGCAAACCAAGCTATCCGAAGGTGTAAAACAGATAAGTGCAAACCAGAAACGGTGGTAAGGCGTGTGAACAGCAAGGCGTACAAACTAGAAATGTACGTGAGACATGAAACACCAAATCAGAAGCATGCGTGAGGTGTGTGACCAGCAAAGGGTACAAACTAGAAACGTGCGTGAGACGTGTAACGCCAAACTAGAAACGTGAGGCAGGCCGTGAGACGTGGAACGGCAAACCAGAAACGTGAGGCAAGCCGTGAGATAAGGAGACGGGTGAGACCGTAAAACAGTGAAAGCAGGAGCTGTGTGAGATAACCTAGAGAAGAATTCTGCGAAGCATCGAAAAGAACTCAACGTATTTCCAGATTTCTTCAAGAGAGGTTAGAAAGCATTGCGGTGAACTTATAAATGGCAGTGCAGCAACCATTCAATTCAACAGAGGTAAGATAAGGTAAAAGAAGGGTAAACACAGTAAGTGACACTCTTTGTATTGTACTTGCTTAATAATTGCAATAGTGAAAGGAGCAGAGGATTAAGGCATCCATTGTAACTGGAATTCTCAAGTATAGTGGATAGTCTCAGAAAGGGAGAGTCCCCACCACCGTGGATGTACGTCATGTTGATGGAACCACGTAAATCTTGTGTGTCCTTAATTTGCTTTACGTTCTGTGTTTTGAATTGAGTTGTGAATGCAACTAAAGTATCAGCCAACCCATAACCTAAAAGAAGACCTAAACAAGAACATCTGAATTGTTTATTAGGCAAGGTGTCTGAAAGGTGACTTTGGGGACTATTGTGATTAGTAGGTAGCAATAGATCTACCTTAGTCGAATCTGAGAAAGAGTTCACTTTTAAGAAGAGGTTGAAGTTGTTCACATATCTGTGAATTGTGGTGATACTGATTCACCCCCCCTCACAGTATCACAAACTAGTAGATCCTAGGGTGAAGTCAGGAACTTCAATTGGTATCAAAGCACAGGTTCACTAGTTTGAAGCTTAACAGCTTGGTGTACTAGTTTGAAGGGATCTAGAAGTTTGACTTGTTCAGCATACTGAGAAATGGAAGCCAGTACTAGCACCAGCACTACTTACAACAAGAAAGTTCCAATCTTCAACGGAACCAACTACCATATGTGGAGAGCAAGAATGCAAGTGGTCTTTGCAACCATGGGCATGAACGTGGTGAAATGCGTACAGGAGGGTTTTGTGGATCCGGAAGAAGGTAAAGACCCAACCCCAGAGGAGTTAAGGCAGTTTGAGATAAATGGAAAGGCCTCAAATGTCATCATTTCAGCATTGACAGATGTTGAGTATGCTAAAGTTATGGACTGCAAATCTGCCAAGGAGATATGGGACAAATTGCAGAAAATCTATGAAGGTGATGGCAGAATGAAGGAAGCTAAACTTCAAGTGTTCAAGGAGTGATATGAATCTCTCAGAATGCAGAAAAATGAGACAGTCCAAGAGTTCTTCACCAGGGTTATTGATACTGTGAACGACCTGAGAAGTCATGGGAAGAACAAGAAGGACTCATCTATTGTGAAGAAGATTCTGAGAATTCTACCTGAGAGGTTTGCCTCAAAGGTAGCAGCCATAAAGGAGAGTAGAGATCTCAATTTTATGTCTCTGCATGATCTCCAGTGTAATCTTATTGCATATGAGATGAGGATAAAGTCAGTTGAAAGCTCTGCAACAATGAAGGTATCAAAGGAGGTAGCTTTCAAAGCTATGAAGCACTTGAAGATAAGAGAAGAGGAAGAATCATCCAGTGAGGATGATGATGATGATGAGGAAGAAAGTGAAGGTGAAGTGTTGGCATACTTCACAAGGAAGTTCAAAAAGGGGTCTAAGAAGGGAAAAGGACAGTTGTCCTTGAGATGTTATCGTTGTGGGCAAATTGGACACTTTGCTTCTCAGTGCAAAATGAAACTTGATGATGAAGATGAGGATGGTGATGATAAGCAGAATTCAAGATGGAAAAGATCATCATTCAAATCAAAGAAGTCTAGCAAGAAGACTGCCAACCCACAGAGGAAGAAGAGAGGCTCATTCAAGAGTTATGTGAGTCAGATAAAAGAAGTTGATGAGGAGGAAGATGAAGAATCATCAGATGAGCAGGCCTTTATGGCATTAGCTCAATGTGGTAGTTCAACCTTTAAAGAGGAAGAGGAGCTTGATAAAGAAGAACCAGATCTTGAAGCTGAGTTGAAAGCAGCTTCAAAAGAGATAATCAGAAGAGGCAAAACCATAAAAAGGTTAGAGGCTCACATAAAACAAGTTGAAACAAAGTCTGAGGAAGCTGAAAGTCAAAAGGATGAAATAAAGGCTGAACATATTGACTTGAAGAGAATATTTGAAGAACAAACCAAATTATGTGAAGACCTTACAGTAAAGCTTGGCTCAAGGGCTTTAAAAATGAAGAAACGGAGAAAGAGTTGCTGAGACTTCAGCAACAACTCAAAAGTCGCAAAGAGAACTTGCAGAAGCTTGAAATGATAGGAGAAACACGTTCTGCAAAAGGAGAGAAGAATATAAAAAAAGTGCAGTAATCTGAGGCTATATTGGCTAAAGAAAATAAGAATGTGCCACAGAAGTTGAAAGAGAAGGTTGTGACTCAGAAGAAGATAGTTGAGAATAAAGAAGATCTGAAGAAGCAACCTAGGGTGGCAAATAAGAAGGAAGAAAAGAAAGTCAACCAGCAGAGGACTACGACTGAACAGAAGAAGGAGACAAAGGTGACTGAAATGAAAGTCACACAAGCAAAGAAGCTAGCTACTTTGCCTACATAGCAAGTGATGAACAAAAGAAGACAAGCTATGATCAGACCCAAGAAAATGCAGTTTCAAGGTCATTGCCTTTATTGTGGAGTTTAGGGTCATAAGGCGAGTAACTGCTGGTGGAAAAGGTCAGTATATGTCTCCAACTTGAGAAGATACGACACTGCATACAGGGGGAGACAATACAAAACTCAAAGGAGAACACCTATCATAAGTTCTTGCACATACTATAAAAGGCAAGGACACACTGACGAGGATTGTTGGTGGAAGCCCAAACCAGTAGCTTCAAAGAACTAGTTTGCTATATTGGCAGACTTGGAACAGTGTGAAAGGTGCGGGCAGGATGGTCATAATGCCAAGAGATGCATGACACTTCTCCCTGAGCAAGAGAAGGCACTCAATAGCACAGTGAAAACAAGTGGTGCAGTCAAAGCTGAGAAAAAAGAGAAAGCTATCTTCAAGCCAGTTCAAAAGAAGGAATATAGAGCAAAAAGGGAGGTGGCTAATATAGCTGAAATTGCACTAAAGGCTGATTATAAGGATAAGCAATGGATCCTTGACAATGGATGCACTTCACACATGACAGGAGACAAGAGTAAATTGTCAAAGCTAAACAAGTCAAAAGAAGGCAGAGTCAAGTTTGGCAATGATGATTCACTCAACATCAATGGTCAGGGGTCAGTGAATATTGGAAAAGGAAAGCTGAAAGATGTTCTGCACGTTGAAGGACTCAGATATAATCTAACATCTGTCAACCAACTATGCAACGACGACCACAAAGTGATATTCACAAAAATAGGTTGCCAAGTAATGAGTAAAGAAGGAATACTGTTGCAACCGGGAAGAGAACAGCTGAAAATTTATATGTGATTGATGAGGAAAAGACAAATAGCTGTTTACTTACAAAAGAAAATGAAAATCAACTCTGGCATAGGAGGCTGGGACACTTAACACAGAAGAACATGAGGAAGCTAACCACTACTCATGCAATCAAAGACATTCCAGACCTCAAGAGAGAGAGGGAGTATGTCTGCTCAGCATGCTCTAAAGGAAAACAAGTGATATGGATGCAAAGACAATTGGCAGATTTGGGTGTTAAAATGAAGCTACCAGTGAGTGTACTTTATAATAATCAAAGTGAAATTGATCTCAGCAAGAATCCAGTTCAACATTCAAGGAGCAAGCATATTGACATCCAGTATCACTTCATCAAAGATCAAGTGGAACAAGGTACAATTCAGTTGGAGTATATTGGTACTAAAGATCAAATTTCAGATATTCTAACTAAACCTCTGTCCACAGAGCTGTTTGAAAAGCATAGATTGAGTCTATCTGTGCAAATGCCTCCTCAAGCTTGAAGTTCAGGTGAATCCTCCATCTCTACTATACGAGTTTTTCAGATTTGTAATTGGTTAGCAAAGGGGGAGAGAAGCAACAGTGCAGGGAGAGCTATTAAGAAAGGGGGAATGCATATTTAGGGGGAGTTGTAATTGCTGCATAATGGCTTTTGTTATAAGTGTTGTCAATAATTACAAAGGGGGAGATTGTTGTTCCCACAGGCTTGTATGGGTTGTAATTGTTGTCAACTAGGTTTAAGTGTGCAAGAAAGTAAAGCCAAATGGAGAGGCAAGAACGTAAATCCGCCGCGTAAGCCTTATTAGGGTTTCATGGAAGAAAGTATATAAAGACCTTGGAAGACAAAACTAGGGCAAGACTAACACAATTGAATACACTGCAAAACACAAAAAACCGTTCAACCAAAGGAGTCAGCCAAAACCTAGAGAGAGAAACCATCCAACACAAGAGAGATTAGGCAAAACACCAACGGCTGGCAGAGAGACAACTAACACGGCAAAACAGAGGAATCGGCCAAAGTGGTACATGGAAAAAAGAAGTAAGGGGTAAATGGCAAAGAGAAAACCCGAACAGCCAAAAAGAAAAACAGAACAGATACGGCCGAAGTAGGGGTGGACGGTGAAAATATACAACCAAAGAGAGAGAAAACGAACGACAAAGGGGGGCGACAGCAGAACGATACGGAAGAGCAAAAACAGACCCATCAGCAAAAATAGAGAAAAGAAGAGACGACCATAGAAGAGAGGACGAAAAAAAAAAAAGGAGAGAAAAGAGGGAACATGGCCAAAGAGCATATACGGCGAAAACACAAGAACGGCCGAGAAAAAATGGTGGACAAAAATATATACCATCAGCAGAAAAGGAGAGAAAACACGAAACGACTAAAGGGGGCTGGACGACTGGACAGCAGACCGGAAGAGCAAAACAGCAAAATCCTATTCGGCCAACCAAGTGAGCCAACGGCAGAACAGGGGAAAGAGAGAAAATCCAACACGTTTAAAGAGAAGAGATGTCCAAGCAAGGAGACAACCAACCAAACACAAAGGAGGAACTGTCCAAGCAAGGAGACAACCGGCCAAACACAAGCTACACGTCAAGCTAAGGTGACCGGCCAAAGAGAGAAAACAAGGGAGGAACGGCTAGATAACAAGAGCTGGACGGCAAAACACAGAGGGACAGCCAAAGGAAGACAACTAGCCAACCAAAGGTGAACGTCCAAACCAACCTACACGGCTAAACAAGGTAAATGTCTAAACCAATCTACACGACCAAACACAACCAACGGCAAAGGGGTGGACAGCCAAGCAAGGAGGAGAACAGCCAAAGCAAGGCTAGACGGCAAGGGAGAACACACGGCAAAGAGGTGTGACGGCTAGAGAAAACCATGTGACTCACGTAAGAGAAAAGACAGCACACCGTCTGTAAGGGAAGAGAGGAGAAACCGTGAAAGAGGAGACCATTGGGAGAGCAAACCAAGCTGTCTGAAGGTGTAAAATGGACAAGTGCAAACCAGAAATGGTGGTAAGGCGTGTGACTAGCAAGGCGTGCAAACCAAAAACGTACGTGAGACGTGAAACGCCAAATCAGAAGCGTGCGTGAGGTGTGTGACCAATAAAGGGTGCAAACCAGAAACATGCGTGAGACGTGTAACGCCAAACCAGAAACGTGAGGCAAGCCATGAGACGTGGAACGACAAACTAGAAATGTAAGGCAAGCCATGAGACAAGGAGACGGGTGAGACCGTGAAACGGTGAAAGCAGGAGCTGTGTGAGACAACCTAGAGAAGAATTTGGCAAAGTATCAAAAAGAACTCAACGTATTTCCAGATTTCTTCAAGAGAGGTTAGAGAGCATTATGGTGAACTTCTAAGCGGCAGTGAAGCAGCCATTCAATTCAACAAAGGCAAGACAAGCTAGAATAAGGGTAGACACAGTAAGTGACACTCTTTGTATTGTACTTGCTTAGTAATTGCAATAGTGAAAGGAGCAGAGGATTAAGGCATCCATTGTAACTGGAATTCTCAAGTATAGTGGATAATCTCGGTAAGGGAGAGTCCCTACCACCATGGATGTACATCACATTAACGGAACCACATAAATCTCGTGTGTCCTTAATTTGCTTTACGTTCTGTGTTTTGAATTGAGTTGTGAACACAGCTAAAGTATCAGCCAACCTATAACCTAAAAGAAGACCTAAACAAAAACATTCGAATTGTTTATTAGGCAAGGTGTCTGAAAGGTGACTTTGGGGACTATTGTGATTAGTAGGTAGCAATAGATCTACCTTAGTTGAATCTGAGAAAGAGTTCGCTTTTAAGAAGCGATTGAAGTTGTTCACATATCTGCAAATTGTGGTAATACTGATTCACCTCCCCTCTCAGTATCACAAACTAGTAGATCCTAGGGTGTAGTCGAGAACTTCATATATACTAATCAAAAGGTGGAGCAACTTAATAAATCCAAAGAGGAAAATCAAATAAAGGGGAAGAAATTGTCAAGGGGAAAAAGCAAAAAACAAAGGGGACTTAAAGGTACAAGTACATGTAACAAGCGAAATGTATGTTTTAGAAGGAATTGTTGTTATGCTTAATTGTTAATTTATGGATTTAATGTGTTGCCAACAAATTCAAAGGGGGAGATTGTTGAGCCTATCTTTGATGACTAATGTTGGATTTGTTGTCAATAGTATCTCATATAGTTGTTCATGTTGATTTTATGTTTTGAATGTTGTTAAAATGTATAGAAGTCGTTAGTCAATACCGTTAATGGTAGGTCAACTCTGAGGTCAATGAGTCAATAGTGACCATTGACCCTAAATTTTAGGGGTCAAGGCTAACCGTTGACTCTTGACCATTTACCTTAAATTTTAGGAATCAAATCTGGTCGTTGATTGTAAAGCAACCCTTGGGAATCAATGCTGACTGTTGATAATTATGCAACCCTAAATCTCAAAGCCTATAATTACATCCATGCATCTTTCAAGATGTGTGTGTGCTACAAAAGAAAGACTAACCAACTATTAAGAAAGAGCGGCAAAAAGAGAGGCAACCACCAAAAAGAGAGTGATCGACCAAGAGCGTAGCACCAAGGAGAGGTGCAGCCAACCAAGAGGTGACAGCATCCACCAAAGAAGGAGGTAACCATACCAACAGAAGGAGTTGTAGCAATTGGCAGCCCTACCAAAAGGAGAAGAAGGCAATAGTCAGCCAAACCAAAAGGAGAAGAAAAAGGTATCAACCAGCCAAACCAAAGGGAGAAGAAAAAGGTGTGCAGCAACCACACCGAACCAAAGGAGACATGTAGCAGTCACACCAAATCAAAGGAGACGTGCAACAACAATTGCAGTAGCAAGCACAACTAGCAGTAATAACAATAAGTGCAGGCATAACCAAATTACAACACAACCAGTAACTTGCAGCACAACCAGCAGTGTGCAGCATAACCAGTAGCTTGCAACACAACCAGTAGCAAGCAGCACCAATAGTAAGAGGAGAAAACAGGGCAGGTAGCACTAGCAACAGGAGAAGAAAACTTTCCCCGGTAGCAGGGCAAGCAGCACTAGCAATAGCAGGAGAAAACTTACCCCAACAGTAGAGCAGGCAGAACCAACAATAGGAAAACAACCTACCAAGGTAGCAAGCAACAGTAGGCAAGCAGCACCAGCAGTAAAAGGAGAAAACTTGCCCCAACAGTAGGGCAAGTAGAACTAGCAACAAATGAAGCAACCTGCCAAAGCAACAAGCGATAATAGAGCAAGCAGCACCAGTAGTAAAAGGAGAAAACTTGCCTTGATAATAGGTTAGGTAGAACTAGCAATAGGGGAAGAAGCCTGCCAAGGTAGCAAGTGAGGTAGCATCAGCAGCAAAGAAAGAAACCTACCAAGACAGTAAATGAGGGAGCACCGACAGCAAAGGAAAGAACTTGTCGAGGCAACAGGTGAGATAGCACTGGCAGCAAATGGAGAAAACCTACAAAAGATAGACCCTACAAAGAGGAAACCGGCAAAGCTTGGGCAAAGACCAGCAGTGAGGAAGGAAAAGATCCACTTTCTGCATTAGCAGTTTATGCATATTAAGTGATCCTTCTCAAGAAAGTGTTAGTTACTAACCTTTTTATAAACTTTGTGAAAAAGGGTAGGAGACCCTTAGAGTGATCAAGAGATCAATCCTTTGAGTGATCAGGAGATCATCCCATCTAATGATCGGGAGATCAAACTTTCCAATGATCAGGAGATCAAACCTTTAAGTAATCGGGAGATCAAACCTTTAAGTGATCTAGAGATCAACTCTGTAATCGGGAGATCATTGTAAGTAATTAAGGAGTGATCCTTCCACAACATAATTGTATCCCTTGATAACAAGAGAGGATTATGTGATTTAGGAGTAATCTTATCACACCATGGATGTAGCTCACACATTGTAGGTGAACTACGTAAAAATTGTTGTGTGTTCTTTAGTGCTCACGCTTGATTGATATCTATATGGTCATGCTCATATAAAGAAGTAAGATAAATAATTAGATCATCGACTCTATCAAGTCACAGAGATTAATCTGGGCAGATTTTTAAAAAGTAAGTATTTCACATTAATTCACTCCCTTACCCTCTTAGTGTGAGACCTAAGAAGGTCGTCATCAATGATGTTGCCTTATGAAATGGGTACTTAAAGGACTAAAAACATGGTTGTGTTGTAAGATAGCCTTTGTCACTATCCAAACACCTAACATCTTTGTTAGACACACTCGAGCCTTACATCTAATCTTGGCACTTATCTTGTCAACTTTTAATTCACATTATCATGTAATACTTGTGATCCCTAGTTACTTCATCTTTTCTAAATCCTCTTTTTGCTATTCCAAACCTAGATGTTCACACATATTTCTTATAAAAATCAAATGCCTCATCAACAATCATAAATTTTATTCCCATTATTGGCACTTCTATGTTATGTTGAGTTGTCTCTAAAATTATAGCACTATTATCACCATCTACAATCTATCCTAGGCTTATCACATCATATTCAACTTTTCTAGTGACTAATCCATCTTCATATTCCATTGAATGCCAACATTAACAACCAAAAGATTTCATCATATTTCATTCATTTTGCAATGGAAATCAATATCCAAAAAACTTAAAGACTACTTTATAACTGTGCACACACACAAGATTTAATCTAATACACTTTCCTACCTTTTTTTGTCTACTAATTATTACTTAAGCATCAACACTATTGATTACCATTACTACTTGATCATAATGCTATAAAAGTCTACCTTAGTTTACCAATACATTCTCTATCATTTGTTCCAGTTATATGATCAATTAAACTATTTCCTTCACTTGTTCAAACAAATTGTACTAATTTATTATCAGAAATTAAATCTCTTACATTCTTACTCACTGTGGTACCTCTTTCATGTTTAACCTTTATTCAATTATCTAATCTTCATGTGTTGCAGAATGTATATATAATTAATAACCAATATACTTATAAGCTACTTCATAATTGTCCATACACGCATGATTTAATAACATATTCTTTCAAACATATTATCCCTTTCTAGTAATATCATTAAATTAATATGTTCACACTAATGCAACTGATTACTATTTTTCCATGATTACAAATTCTACAAAGTCTACCTTTGTTTTTCGTTATCCTCTTGATTATTAGTTGCAGTTGGACTTTCAATATAAATATTTCATTCTCATTATCTTTAGTACCTCATTAATGTTTAACATCTGCTCAATACTTTGATTATGCTTCATGTTTTCTTACACAAATGCTATTTACCAACAAGATTCCTATTACTAATTATTTTTACCTAGACCAGCGCTCTCATTTGTAACAAATAATTATTCAAACAAAAAAGTTTATTGAGCTTTATATATGACACCTCTTTCCACATCATGCATTGCCCTTCCTTAAGACCAATTTAGTCTCTCTCTAACACTTATTCTTGGCAAAGTGATCTCCCTAACTTAAATTTTCCACAAAAATTTCGCTTTCCTTTTTGGTTGTCATACTTGATATAGGATATATTTTCCCACACCGCCTTATAATATTCCCTTAATGAGTGATTAAGTTAAAGCATTACTTTTTCCCCTTCAAATCAACTTGTTAATCCCTCTGTTTTATTCAACATTTAAATACAATTTCTCACAAACTCACTCAAGACATTATTTCGTAGTAAGTAAATCTACATACATAGTTCATTCACTTAAGTAGACTGCATGCACTTCCCTTCTTATCGCCAACTCAATAGCTCCTTTAACGTGTGTCTCCTTGTTGTGTATCTAGTTCTTTTGACTTCTCTGCACAATTTATGTTTGGTTGGTAGTTGTGTGATTTGGAGACAAACATACTTTCAGATTGGAGAGAAAATTTCTCACTTCTTTCGCCCCTTTGTTCCTCACATCCCTGCCATCTCATTGACATTTTTCCCCGCACCTCTCATATTTCCCTCTCTTTCTAATGTCCATTCAACATCCTACATAGAACTAAACATGGCATACATTTGACGGGCCACATTGCATCCAATATCTAAACTCCCTAACATTTTTATTCTTTGTTTTTAATAAGATATAGTCCTACAGTCCTCTTTAGCGTCAAACAAGAAAAAGAAAATTGTCATTGTTACCCACAAATTGTCAATGTCAATTCATACAAGTAAGCAGGAGGCCAAAATCAAGACAGTTTCTTAACTAAATACAATAAAATCAAGTTCATCCAGTATCTTTCGTTGAAATGACTGTAGGCTTGGTCCCTTTTCTGTCTTTTGATTTATAGTTAAATTTATAATTTTGTTCTTATTCTTTTTTCACATTATTTCATATATTGATTTTATACAAATTTCATGAAAATTTACTAGGAACTTAACTAATGGTGTGTAAATTATCAAATTTTATGCTTATTACGGACCAATTTCACGTAAAAAGGAAGTCAAATGAATCAACTGAAGGACCAAATTCCAAGAAAAATTTTTTAAGAAGCTAATTTGAAAAATCTTCTTGCTGATCCGAGAAAATGGCAAAAGATATCAAATTATCATTTAGAAGAGCCTATTCACTAAAAGTATTTGTCAACAGAAGAAGCACAATTTTCTCAAATACTTTTGGGGAAGACTTATCGCAGTTTTAATCTTAGTGAGTTTGAAGAAGTTGGTTATTAGTTAGAGTATAATTTACGAAAAGATGCAGTCTCCTGTTTGTGTTATTATCTGATGAGACCTGATTTTTGAAAGCAAGAATTTAGTGATACAATTACTATTGGAGGATTTTCGAATTGAAAAACAGAAAAGCTCATTGGAAAATCTTGTTGGAAACCACAACAGTGCCCATAATCATGCATGGGAAACCGAGGCATTGATGAAACAAAAGGAAACATATTAAAGTTATTCTTTATCAACAATTTGATCAAGTGAAATACAATTATTGAATTCATTCGACTGCAAAGTTGATTGTATTCAATTTCTCTCATGTCGAGGATTAACTTTTTGTGACAACGATAAATCCGAACTTTCAAGAAGGAAAATTTTTTTGAGATTTTAAACTTTTTACCTACTCACAATGACATAATCGAAAGTTTTAAAGAAAACTGTGAAAATTTGAAGTTGATTGCACCTTATATCCCTAAAGATATAGTTAGCTCTTGAAACCAGTAAGGCTATTATTGATGATCTTAGAAATTATTTTTTGCTATTGTGATTAATGAATCTCATGATATATCAATTAAAGAACAAATGGTTATTTTTCTACTTATGTTAATAAAGAAAGGATGCATAATTGAGTATTTTCTTGGTATTATTCATGTTTCCAATAACACCACTCAATCATTGAAGGAAATTTCAGAATCTTTACCGATAAAGTACGAGTTGAGTTTTTCAAAGAATTTGTAAAATAAGGCTATGATTATGCTACTAAAATTCAACGGAGTCAATGCTTTAATCCTCAATTAAAAATACAAAAACAAACAAACAGATAGTGCACCTGCCTTGTTCATTATTTTGCGCTTCAGTTTCTATTAGCACTTTGTAGCGGTTGAAAAGTTCGTCAAAGATCCTTTGTACTTTGACACTACTGCCAATTTGTTGAATGCTGCCGACACTTCTCCTAAACTACGCGACCTTACGCATGAAAGCCATATTAGGAAGGCTGTTGAAGCATCAGAGAGCGTCACAAATTTTAGTTGTCGCGGTTTAAAGCACGAGACCATTTTCGTAAGAGTAAGCGACACTCGCTGGAGTTCACATTTTAATGCTTTGCTTTGCTGCGCTTATCATAACCACCCCACCCCACTCCCCTCCCCGGGCAACCTCTTCCCAACCCTAAAAAGAAAAAAAAAAAAAATGGAAATAGTTCAACGGAAGCTAGTTCACATCATTGTGGACTGAATGGTCATGCTGTGCCAACAACATGAACATGATAAGGAGGCCCACGGCAGAATATTGGCTCGTCAGGTGAATCGCTCTTTGCACGAGCTCTGAGGACATCATTAGCATCTTTTATCACAGCAGCAGCTACCAGAGTGTATTCACCAGGGACAAGAAAATATAGAGAAAAAGAATGCTTGGATTCTTGGAGTGGGGGAGCTTCCATGGCAACACCGTTTAGAACACCTGGCAACATATTACAAATTTACCCACGTCACTGTTAGTTAAAAGGTGTTCGAAAGTAACCAGAATTGTGAGAAAGCATTGGCATTTTAATCATATTATCTTTATATTATGCAAAGTAAATATGGTAATGCAAATTTTATTAGTTTTAATTTCTAATAAACTGGAAAAGGCAACACAGAAAAATGTACCAGCCCATAAGACGGTTGCCTTGGTGCCTTCAACACAGTTCTCCCCTGCCACATCTCTGCATGTTATGCTAAGACTCAACCTAATGATTTGCTTGGTGTTATTGCGAACCAGCACTTCCATGGGAGTCATCTCACGAGCCAAAATGGAACCTTTAGATCCTTTATCATTTGTAACAGATTCTCGAGGAAAAACATTTCTCACAAGCCTAAAGCCAAATGTCAATGGATCAGGCAGAAGTACATCCATAACAGACGTTTGGAGTGCTGCCTGTATGGCATCTTTGACATTTAATTCTCCAGAGCAGTTCAGCCCTGATTGCCATCTGACCTTTATTCTGGAAATCAGGTTCTTAATGGAAGAATTTAGTTCAGCCTTGGTATTCTTTTCCGAGAAGCTCAACTTTCTGCCACCAGCAGTGCCATCATGTTGAAAATCCTTCACGAAAAATGAACCATCAAGAATAGGCAGCTTAAAATGCTCCAGTGGTATCAGTACCCTCGCACAATAATCTCTATCAATTCTTGTTTTAGGATAACCATATTCAGTAGTAACCTGTTCAATGGAAAGGTTATCCTCATTGCTATCCAGTTGGACAAAGACACAAGTTTCAAACACAACATCAGTGGGATTAGACAACTCTAGTTCTAGAAAACGTAGTCCCCAACTTCCTCTGAATGGATCTATCTTTACCAGTCCATCCATCTTAACTGGGGAACCAATAGCTTCACACATGGGACTATTCTCCAAAGATAGTTGATTTGGAAGATTTTCACCAACATGCGCAGGAATTTCCATTGAAAGTAAGCGAGCCTTGACAAGAGATAATCCTTGCAGAACACATATCTGCAATGGAACAACCAGGCGTCTACCAGGAGGCACAGTTGATCCTTTTGTTAGAGGATCTCCAGAATCTGTCAACGGCCCTAAGAAACAAATACAAAAAGGGTTAGACAATGAAATCAAAATATTTTTGAAAATTTAACCATCACTGACAGGAAGAATAGTTCAATGTAATGCTAATAAGGAAGAAAGCAGTAATTAAAAAGATGCAAATAAGAGTAAAACAAATGCATAAGATGTTCACAATGCCACTTGGGATAGAGGAACCATGAAGAGCTCAATCAAGCCCAATTGATTACCAGTTTATATACAAGTACTGAAGTCAATGAGATGACAAATTCTTTCTTTCATAATGTATACTATAAATAGAAGAGGCATCTTAATCTGTCAGACAATATGACACAGAAAAAGCACACTGAAGTCTACTACACTAGCCATTTTTCATAGTGCTCTTTCCTTCAGTTTGATATATGACAGAACAGAGAGAGAGAGAGAAAGAGACCAAAGGAGAGAGAGTACGCATTTAACAATACTGAAGGCTCTTTTGAACAAAAATACCTGCATAATGAATCAACAATGTGGGGCTGCTATTGTCTTTCAACTGTTTTCCCATGTTCCCAGAGATGCCCTTGGCAGCAGAAATATCACTGTCCACCCCTGCAAGCTGCCAGGCTCTCAAAGTCACAGGTAGAAGCACCTCTGCTCCAGGCTTCAAAGGAAGCACAGACTTCAACATTTCATAAGGTATTGAGACAATAGAATCTTGGTTTTTTCCTGAGAGTGAAATATGTGCCTGTTCAACTGGAACCGTGCCTGCATTAGCTAGACTAATCCACACATCACGTAGTTCACCTTCATATAAAACTATCGAACCATCACCACCCACAACATGTGAAACTAACAATGGCAATCGTGGCACTACAGAAACATTTGGAATAGATACGTTTTTCAACTTTGCAGACCCACAGCATCTGAAAGGGTCAGAGAGCACAAGACCTTGTGCTGCACCAAGCAGAAGATTGTCAACGTCCCCGAAAAGGTGTTCAGTAATAACACCAAAACAGTGAACAGTACAACCTGGAATTGTCACTGGCCCAACCGAATTTGGCGTCCCAGATAATGTGATCACCTTCGATGAATTAGGTAGAAGATCCACACTAACAGGAAAGGCATCAAAATTTCCTGAATGCACTGATAAGTATATACTGTCAACCCTTAGATCAAAGCCACAAGGATTTGCCAACTCCACCAACACTTGGACTGGTTCTCCAACAATCCATATCAACCCTTGCTTGCTGTTGTCATTTGACTCCCCCTTGCTGAATGGTGTATAAATGAAAGGCCCTGATGGAGCAGATCCAGCCCACCAATCTTCTCTTTCTGGATTGCGCTTTATAATGTCCATTTGTGAATGATGAAGAGGAAAAGAGTACAACCTGAAAGAAATCAATTAACTAATCAATAATCAATTACTTGCTGAAGAGATAAAGCAATGTGATATCCAAAAACTGTCCTTGTTGACAAAGAAAGTAAATAAAGGATCCTCACCTGCAAATTTTTAAGTGAGAGAAGGAAAGCTACATAAGATTGGACAACCATACCAGAAAAGGGAAAAAATTTTCAATTGGAAAAAAAAAAGTTGCCAAAGACAATAACAATGTCATACCTTACAAAGGGTAAGGCAGGATCAGCACAGCGAGTTCCTGAAGGTAGCCTTTCAGCTGCATTAGCGAGGGCACTAGCAAGGCCATTTTGTCCACCAGGTGTGATTAGAGGATAATATGATCTTATTAGCCGTGCAGCAGCACTCCAAGCAGCCAGAGGATCTCCTGCACGGACAGCAGATAGCAGTATCTCCCTCAGTACAACCATCTGAAGCATACCCCATTGTGACTCAAACAAGGAAACTACTGACTGGTGATGCAATTTTCCATCAGAATGACTTGATCCTGCCTGCATTTGTAAAGAAAATAAATGAAGAGTTAAGCAAATATTCAGTGAAAGAACAAAATAAAACCCAAATATGGCAAAAAACCAAGAATACATAATGCTTGGAAAAGTACGGTAGTTCCCTTTCTTTAAGTACAATCAATTTCAAACTATCAACTGTCAGATCCGTTTTAATTTGCCCATAGAGAAGAGGGGGCAAAGAACAACCTACAAGTCAAATTTCTGTTTGATTCAATTATATTTCGTTCTATCAAATTATTTAAAGTTGGGAAAATAAATCCAACCCAGAAATGTGTCAAAATCAGCAGACTGAAGCAGGTTCTCCACACCCATATTGATCATTCACAATATCTCATCATCAGCTTAAAATTCTTGTAGGGAACAATGCAGTTAACTCAGAGGACACATCCCAACAAGCATTACTAATGTATGCAAAAACTGTAGTTTAAAATTCCCATTAACTGACACAACACTTCGAATTTGTCCCCACATTTGGATACGCACATTTGTAAATAAGTGGTGGGATAAAGATGCTCTGCTCTGAATGCGATATGCTTTGGTGGTCATTGCCAAAATTTGCAGAGCGCTAATTGCAGCCAATCTATTGTCTTGTTGCAGATACAACTGAGCTACCTGCCTAGAAAAAAAGGCAGCTTTTCTTTGGTAGCCAAGAGTCCCAAATAAACGAGCAATTTCAGCATATAATATGAGTCTATCATTTGCATCAATCAGTGATTTTGCACCATCTGCAGCAATGGTCAACAACTCCACCACTTCCTTAGCCAGCTCTCTTCTGCTAAAAAAAAAAGAGCATTGCAACATGTTCAAAGAAACAGTTCTAAACAAAAAAAGATACTGGCATCCAAACTCCTATCAGTTATCATATCAACAATCATCCACTTACAGCCAAAATAAATGTAAAATAATTATGGATCTCATGATCTTTGAAATTATAATGCAAACAAATTACATTTGAAAATTATCAACCATGCATCCTACTAAAGAGGTAACAGCTTTTTTCTGGTCATTTGATACATAATAAGGAGATAAATTATAAGTATGTTGTCTCCTAGAGGGTTTTTTTTTCAATCATGTATGAGATAATCATCCTACACGAAAAGTGGGTAAGCTTTAGAAAAAGCCAGAAAGCATATGAAATAAGAAGAAATCAGAAACAATTATTATGAATACAAACCCTTGTTTTCTCAATCAAGTTTAATCATTGCAACAAACCTTCATCCATGAAAAATGCCAGTCTAATTTCATATAACATAGAGGGTTATGTCTTGCTATTTTCACAGTAGTTATATGCTTACCTGCAGAGGAATCTTGCTAATTTCAATATAGCTTCAAGTTCAAAACTCAATGGTGAAACCCTGCACTCAAAATATTACAAAATTTGTGGTCAATAACATATACACGATAAGAAGCATCATAAATAGCATTTAGTCAACATTAGAAAATTTAAAATAACAACCTGCATACAGGTGCAGAAACACTTCACATACATATTTTTAGAAATTATACTTCACAAGCTATTGTTTATATTCCATCACTACTAACACATTCCATAAGTTTCCCTCCATAAAAGTTGAGAAATGAACCTCAAAAATATACCACAGTCCTTCACTCATGGTCTTTTTAGTAGGCCTTCAAGGTCAACCATCTCTGCTTTTCCCTTTCCCGAAAATTCAAAATCCCTTTTTGTGTTTTATCCCTTTTCTGTTTTCCTTGTACTTATATTGCTCTTACCCAAACAGTCTCTCTAGTCCATTCAGCACAAAACCCATCTTCTCTCTTTACAATCCTAACCTGCAAGCCCACACATCTGCACATCCACCGACACACATTCAAAAATACAAGCACCAAACAGAAACACATAAACAAATTTAACTCCTGACCTCCTCAGCATTGCTAGTAAGAGTATTTATGTTTTGATGGAGTGTTGTCCTCTAAGTATTCTCCTCTTACTGCTATTTCAGCCTAAGCCATTGGCCCAATTAAGGAATATGAGATAATGGAAGGTTTGTAAGATATCCCTCCTGGGTAAAGCATTTGTATCAGAGAATTTAGAAAGGTCTGGAAGAAGGGCCATTTGGCTTATGGACCTCCAAACACTGGTACATTGGGATCATCGATGTCATGGCTCAAAAAAGAGCTACTATGACCCAAAGGATCTGGGTCCAGTTATTATTGTGACTGGCAGTGGCAGTAACAGTTGGGGGAGGAGGGAAAGAGAAGAAGGGATGATGACAGAAAAGACTGCTTATGCTTTGTAGCACTTAGCACTTTATGTAAATTTCATCGAAGTTTGCTAACACCAGTTGGTCAGAAGATGTAAATTTTAAATTTTAGAGATAAAGTATGTGAAGTATAAACAGATTGCCAACACAAAACCATTTGCAAATATTTGCCCAGTACCAAAGACATGTATAGTCTATGAAAAGAGAGGTAACAATTACCTCTGAGCATTGTCTTGTATGAAAGACTTCCTGTAGTGCTCTATCACGCCATTGTACTTGTAATGATACCTGACTTCATCTTCTAAAGCTGGGTCTCTTAGGCCCATTCGGCCTATCTGACAACAGGAAGATAACCAGATAAGCAATTGCCTAAGAGCTTATAACATGAAAAACATGCAGGCAAAACCCATTACTCAGTATGAATATTCAACTAATCGCATCTTGTGGAAGCATGGATGGAGGATCCTGGACAGCTGGCAATATTAATGAGCACAAAATAATGCAGTGGGGCAAAAATTTACACAATATCAACTAGGCTAGATTGAAGAATGCTATTACCCAACTGTGAATCAAGAAATACACAAGGACAGAAGTTACCCCATATGACACTCACTAGCTGAACCAAGCTCAGAAAAAGGTACATACCAGTAAAGCACAAACGCTACCCTCCAGTGCCCCAGCAAGCCAGAAGAAATCCCCAGTCAACCTGGCTAGTTCTAAAGCTGTAGAATAATGGGCATCAGCATCAACAGGCGATCCTGCAAGCAAACAATAATCTCCTATCGTCTTTTGTGCACGGGCAAGCCTCCGTTTTTTGGCCTTGATAACCTGCCGTTTTGCACAGAAAAATTTAATTAAAGCTACAGCAGAATGTGATGTCTGGGGACATTCTTGGGACATATTAAAGTAATCCCAGGAAAGTAAATCGCAGATTCCAAATGCTTTAGGACACCTAAAAATGAACCTCCTCAGAACTGAGACTGGTTTGAGAATCTAAAGGCGTCTTAAGAATGGTTCCAGCAGATTCTGCCTTAAGAACCCACTTCTCAAATTCCATCAACAATGAGGCGGCAATTTCCTGCATCATCGTTTGCAAGTGGATCTCCTGCGTCTGCTGGTCCCCAGGTGGAAACATTCTTAGATTGTCCCCCTTGTTGCTACAATCCTCAAGCTGTGCAATAAAGAGAAGAAATAAAGAATAAAAAACAAAACAATATTTTCCCAATTTAAGATTCATTTTCGCACGTTAAAATTGGAATCGGAAAGTCAAATCATCCAAGAACTAACCTGAGAGTCGCAGGGACAGAAGGCGAAGCAACGGTGGACGAGAGCCGAAGTGTAACCTTTACAGGCGGCGGTGAACTGGTCGACGACATAATGGAGATCGGGGGATGAGGGGCAGTGGCAGACGCCAATGACGGAGAGGATCTTGCGGTGGGACTGGAAGTCCTCCCAAGGGCTGGGCGGGGCACCGCCGAGGACGAACTTGAAGCGGAGGGAGCCTGAATCCCATGGCTGGCGGGCGAACGGGGACTTCTGGTGCTCCTTGTAGAAGGAACTGATCGCCGATAGTGGGATCGTGTGCTGCCGCATGATCATCGAGTAATAGTCCCGAAGGACATTAGGTGGGACCGAGCCAATTGGGATCACCCCGACGCGAATCATGCAGGAGCTCTCGATGCTCACGTCTGGCTCCATTACGGGATCTGACGGTCGGATGTTTAGGGAGGTGCAGGCATAAGCGGTGGTACTAGATTCTGAACATTCAGAACGACCGCACAGTGAACGAGAGACAGAAGCAGAGCGAGTGGGTGTGAGAAATGGAAATCGATCTGATGATTTTTGGTTACGTAGAGAGAGAGAGAGAGAGAGAGAGAGAGGGCTACAGAGGTGAGGACAAAGGGTGCATTTGTCTATATGGATGAATGTATACCTCATTCTGGGAGAGAATATCAATGGCGAGCCCAACTTTTTTTTTTTTTTTAACTAACAAGCTGCTTTTTTTTTTTTAAGTAGAATTAGTCTATACTAATATAAGTTATAAAAAAATATTTTTATTCCTAATTGTATTTTTAAAACAAAATAAATAAATTTTCCCTTTTATCCACAAGAATTCTAAAAAATTTAGCAAAATTAAATATCATGAAAAGAAAAAGTCATCTTCCCTTTCTTTTCTTCATATATATATATATATATATATATATATATATAATTTTTATTTCAATTCTCTAATTTTTAATTTTTAATTTGTAAATTATTTGATTTTATAAAATTATTGAGTAAGTTTAAGGTTTTAATTTATTTATACTTTCATTTTCCTTTTTCTTAATACCCCAATCAACAAAATCATTTTGTGAATTCCTTTTTCAATTCTTAATATTAACCAATTGGTTTTATTTCCAAATTTAAATAATTGTCTTTTTCAATGCACTAAGGGTATTTTAGTCAATTCATATTAATTATTATAGTACTATTTAATTATTTTAAACATTTTTTATTGAAAATTTAATTGATGGTGATTTTTGTTATCTAGATTAAATGTTAGAATTTGATTTATTGCAAATAATAATAATAAAAGAAAAGTAACTAAAATATGCAGTGTATTTTTTCTTTATTTTTTGTCAATTATAAAGAATACTTGGTTAGCTAATTTTTTTCAATTAGAAATAAAAAATGAGATCAAATGATTTTCATTAATAGAAAAAAAATCTTATTTTCATTCGCTTTCTAAATCCTTTAAGCATTCTTGGTTGAAAGACTAGGCAACTTAAAGTTTCTCTTTCAAACGTTCTACCTTTTTCTAGAACTCCTCCATACTTAACAGTTGGCTTCTTTTAATTTTAATATCTGTCGCTTTAAACTTTGCCCTCTAGCAGACATTGGTTTTCTTTAGAAGACTTATATCATACCTTAAATTTTGAGTCAAATCCCTTGCCTAGGCATTCTGTAAGGCCAAAGACCTTGTTTAATCTAATCGTCCTCTTTTCCTACTCCTTGATTAAACACCTTTTGTTTTGTATGAAAGCCTTCAGTTACAGTTATAGACCATTTTCCTATAACTTTGGTCACTCAAGAACTTTTCCTAAGGTAAACCCCAAAGAAGGCATTATAACCAAAAGTCTATGAGGAAATTGGACAAGGAATCAGCCTTGTTGTAGCAACCTTAATGCTTAGCTTTCTAAGTCACTTAAGAATAATGAAGCCATTATTTCTCAAAGCTAGGCATTTTATTTATCTATATCTCATGGCTCCATATAAGCGAGTACTATATTGGGTTAAAATCTCTAAACTATATATGAATTTTACTTAAAGGGGTATTTACCTAGTCTCACTTTGCACTTAGCTTACTTTATTGATTGGTACAATCTATAATAATGTTATACTTTCATAAAATCAAGAAGACTCAAAAGAACTTGGATATCAAGGATACAACTAACTTGATAGGCAGCCTTTTGCACCTTAATTAGATTCCGCTAACTATTAAGATGCAACTAACTAAGTAAGAGCAATTTCATAAAATTCAAAAATCATTGAAACGACTTTTAAAATGGGTAAGCCTAACCTTATGGTTTAAACACTTCTATAAAGAAGAGTAAACCCTTCAAGTGTTCAACAAGCACACTTAAAAATATAAGGATAACAAACTTGGATGGTATCCTCGTCAATGCAGTGTGTCAGTCCCAATAGTAGCTTACGACTAGTCTTTAAGAGATTAAATTTGTATGCTTTATGACACACTTAGGGAATCCATAAGGAGTTGCAAGAAAAATATCACCCTTTTTAGTCATATTATCTTTAGAGGTTGTTATGGCATAAGCATCCTCCTTAGATTATTTTGGAACCTTCATTCTAGAGGTTTCAACCTTGCAGCAAGCTCTTTCTAAAACTCCCCTTCCCTTTAAAAAGTCTCTACTTAAGAAAAAGTCTATTTGTGAGCTCTTACCTCAAAAGCCTTAACTTAAGAATAAGTCCATTTAAGAACTCTCACTTTAAAAGTCTCAGCTTGATGAGAAGCTCGTACTTGAACTCTTCATTTAAAAGTCTTAACCTGAGAAGAAGTTTGTACAATCACTATTAAAAGGACCCTAAAGAAGTGTTCTCTAAAGAGGAAAAAAAAAATCCAAAAGAGGATCGTAAACTCAACTCATTTCTTAACGACATAACAATAAGGTAGAAGTAGAAAGGAAAATTCCTAGTATAAAAAGATAAACTTCAAGGTGAATGATTACCTAATATTAATAATTCAAAGAGAAACCTATTAGTGATAATTCACTTAAAAGATTAAATAAGGGTCAAAGTGTAAGAACAATTCTTAAATAACTAAGAGACAAAAGTCAAAAAATCAGCCTAAATAAACCAAATGTTTATGATTTAATGGGAATGCTTTATTCTCAACCCACCAATAATGGATTCCTTCTTATAAAGGTAACCTTTTAGAGAACGAAGTAACTCATAAGTCTTAGTTACTTTAAGAAATTATGACTTTTAAGGATAATTTTCTATAAATTGCTAATGGGCCTACCTAATCATATTCAAAGCATCCGTTATTAGCCCAATTTGGAGGAATGCCATCTCCCTTATGACTTATATATTACCTCCTCGAGCCTAAATGTCCAGACTCAAACCCTTCCTAACCAGGCTCAAGTTTTGGTTGTTAACCATTACAATCAGGTTTCATCAAGATTTAGTCTAATCAATATTAAAATATTAATTTAAGTAAAGAGTTAGGTTTAAATTAATGTTATGGAATAAATCATGAAATATGGTCAAAAAGTAAACTTTTAAAAGTCTTTAATTAAGAAAAGAAAAAACACAAATTGTAATATATTATTTATATTAATTGCTAAATAAAATGTTTTATAATTTAATTGACTACGAATAATATTTTTATTATTTCTTTTTAAATTTTATGTATTTATAAAAATAACATTTTTAAAATAGCATTTTATGTCATTATAGAGTTCTTAAATTTTTTCACTTCCTTTTAGTTCTAGAGGTTTGGATGATAAATTAGTTTGACACTATAATTGTACTAAGGTTTATATAATGAAAAGTATTTATCATTTAGCCAAGACCAAAATATGCACAGTGTTTTCAACATCTTCTTCTCCTAACATAAACAAAGGGGCATAATGGTAAAAACATTACGACAATTACAAGTTCAAATTAAGTTGAAACATTTTTATGTGGAGAATAAATAGTACGTAAGGGTTACATTGCTAATAGGAGTGATAGAAAATAAGGTACTGATCAAGTGCAATAAAGCAAGTATTCTCAAGATCTTTTGCAAAGAATTGGTGATTCAATGATTAGGACAAAGACAAAGAGCATAAAGTAGGCTTTACAAGATTTAATCATGGAGTTACATGACAAAGAGGGAGCTTTAGAAGATTCCAAGGTTATTCTAAAAGTTTTTAATTCTATACTAAAAATAATCACTTATCTTTATGCGTAAAATAATGGACAAAACTAAAATTTAAAGAACAAAACTTGGAGCCTATGTTTAATTTCAAGCTACATGACCAAGGTAAGGAAAGACTTAATTTGCATGCTAAGTTGTATTAAAGGGCTTATTTTTATTTTAAGTTGCTGGATTTTAAGTTAAAGTCGAATTACATGTAAAAAAAAGGCTTGACTTCTTGAGTTTATTTGAGCTTATAGGTTCAGCTGATTCTTAATACATTAGTTAGGGTTTTTATTTTGACTTTTATGCCTAGTTATTATTAGTTGTAGTCTTTTTAAGGATTCTTAATCAAGGCAAATTTGTATTCCTTAATTAGAGGGATCTTCTATAATTAAGGTTTTTCATATATAGGTATGTTAAAAAACACCTTTTCCTTATAAGATTTTAATATTTCTATGCCTATATAAAGACTACAACTATGAAAAATGGGAATCAATAAGATTAACGTGTTTTTAGCAAGTCTTGCTTTGCCTTTTTATGTTCTTGGAAGAATACATTGTCTTGACTTATCAAAAAAAAGTGATCAACATTTGTGGCGTCTAAAGATTGAGGTTTTTATGACTTAATTTCCTTAGGGTTTTGATCTGATTAACTTAAATTGTTTCCTAACTTTCTGAGGTGTGTATAACAAATTGATTCAAGGGTTCCTAGGTTAAGTCACCTAACGAGTTCTTTATTAGATGGTATCAGAGTCTTAATTTTAGAAATAAGTTATGTATCCCTTTTCCATCTTTGTTTAGTACTTTTCTTTGTGTTTTATTCATTCTTTATGTTTCTTTATTTAGTTCTTCTGGTTTGTTCTAATCAGTTTATTACTTTTAAAGTTGTGTTAATTCTGTGGGTGTTTGATTTGATTAAAAAAAAGGGTTGAGAAAAAAAAAAGCAAAAAAAAAAAAGGAAGACAAAGAAATTTTGTTTTAGCTGAGTAATATATCTTGATTCTTTCAACCTATTGTATATAATGTTGCAAATTTTTTTTTTTCCAAGCCTAAAAAGGATATCTGGAATTTCTTTTAAAAGTTCTGATTTTGAGATTTGTCACTATTTAACAGATTGTTCCTTGTGATTTGTTAATCTTAAGTCTTTCAAGAATATAGGGGGATTGGCTTAAATGGAAAAAGGCAATAATGATGAGATCATCATTGAGAAAAGCCAAAATAGAGTGAAATACGAGTAATAACAATATAATTTGAGGGAAAACATATGAGGAAGTGTGTGAGGAACAAATTTCTTTTAATTACTAACATGTTTCTACAAGTTGTAAACATGAGTAGTGAAGGAGAATTGTATGATATAAACATAAAGATTTGGATAAAGACTGTTACCAAGCAATTTAAGATGATAAATGCAAAACTAAATGAGTTATAATCATTTAGCAAATCTAAATCCTTTATAAGACGTGTGATTGAGGAAGAAGATGAGGAAGAATCAAACTACGAAGAATTAAGCTCAAGAAAAGGCAGGAAGTGATAAGGATCATTTTAGGTCTTACATTGAAAGGAGGGTGAATCAGTGTGAGATATACTCTTTTTACAAATCGATCCAAATTTAACCTTTACGACTTGTTAAAGTCGATGATCCAATTTTTATTTTTCTTTTTTATGTGAGCACGACCATACAAATATAAATTAATGCATAAGCACCCAAGCATATATAGCAATATTTTTACATGATTCACCCATAATGTGTGAGCTACATCCACGGTGTAATAAGATCACTCCTAAATCATACAATCCACTTTTGTTATTAAGGGATACAATTTGGTAGTAGAAGGATCACTCCTTAACCACTTACAATGATCTCTCGATCAAGGAGTTGATCTCCCAATCACTTTAAGGGTATCTCACCTTATTTTTTAACAAATCTATCAAGAGTTTATAGAAAAACCTTTCCTGGAAAACAATCACTCAATGTGTATAGTCTACTAAAGCAGAATATGGATCTTTTCCTTCCTTCACTGTCAGTGTTGTTTTACCTGCTGCCAGTGTTGCCCGCATGCACTGCTGCTATTGTCTGCACTTGCTACTGCTATTATCCGCACACTTTGCTAATGTCATCCGTATGCGTTGCCACTGTTGTCCGCGCACATTGTTAATGTTATCCATACACGCTATCATGTCTATTCATTGCTATCCGCGTGTGCTGTTAATGCTATCTGCACATGCTGTTGCTGTTGCTTGTTGTCCACATGCGCTTTGTTAGTGCTCTCTGCTCCTGTTGTCCATTCTCTCTGCGCCCACTGTGCCCACTGTCCATGTGCGCAATTATATTATCTATTCGCGCTGCCATATCTACCTATTGTTTGCACGCCCTATGCTTGCTATCCGTATGCGTTATGGCCACTGTCCTTACAAGCTGTGTCAACTGTCCATATAAGTTATACCTGTTGTTCTCTGTACATGCTATGCTCGCTGTTCGCATAAGTTATACCTGTTGTCTGCATAAGCTGTGCCTACTGTCCGTGCTTCTATTGTTATTATTGCCTGCACGCGTTGCTGTCGCTACCTGTACACGTTGTTGTTGCTACTTGCATATTTTGCTATTGCTGCCTACATGTGCTGCTATCGCTGTCCACACGCACGACTATTGTTGTTTGCACGTGCACAGGCTGCTATCGCTGTCCACACGCACTGCTGCTACTGTCCACACGCACTGCTGCTACTGTCCATATGCGCTGCTACTACTGTCTGCACGCGTTACTAATGTTGTCTGTACATGCTGCTGCTGCTGTCCACGGTCTCTACACTTGCTATCTGCATGCATTGTGGCTGTTGTTTGCATATGTTGTTCCTGCTATCTGTGCGTGTTGCTCCTGCTATCGGCTCACATCGCTATTGTTGTCTGTGCACATTTTTGCTGCTTTCTTGCGCCACTGTTGCTCTTTCCTTGCATTGTAACAACTTTCTCGCACCACTATTGCTTTCCTTACGCATTGCAATTGTTTTCTCATGCTGCTGCTGCTACCCCTGCACATTGCAACTTGTCTTCTCGCACTACTATTGGTTTGTTGGTTGATTCCTGGACCTGCTATTTTACTTTCTACAAGTAGCTGCTGATTCCCGGACCTGCTGTTGCACGTTTTGATTTTTTGCTTGATTTTCGGGCATGCTTCTGCTACTGGGAAGCCTCTTAAGGTGTTACGGGTGCTAGTATACCCTCCTAGACGTGCAGGGACGTACTACTGTTGCTGGTATACCCTTTGAACGTGCAAAAACGTGTCGCTAGTGTTGGTATACCCTCTTGGACTTATAAGGACGTTTGCTACTACTGTTATACCCTTCTTGACCTGTAGGGACGTCTGCTGTTACAGCTATACCCTCCTGGGCATGTGGGGACATACTATTAGTACTAGTATACCTTTATGGACTTGCTGCTATTGCTGCAAAGTGTCTTGGACCTGTTACTGCTGCTATTAAGTCTCCTAGACGTGTTGTTGCTGTTGGGAAGTTTCCTAGATGTACTACTGCTGCTGGGAAGCCTCTTGGACATACGGTTATGGTGGCCAGCTGTTGCTGTCACCTTTGTGAGGGCTTGCTAGTGCGGTGGCTATCTTGGTGAGGGTTTACTGGTGTGGGTGGTTGGCTACTTTGCTCTCTTTCTTTTCTCCTTAACCAATTGCACGTCCTTGAGTGGCTGTCTTCTTTGCCTTAATTGGTCACTCTCTCCTTTGATGACTGCCTCTTTCCTTGTCGTTTACCCTCTCTTTGCCTTTAGGTTTGTCGTTCTCTTTCCTTTGGCTAGCTCTCTTAAAATTCTGTAGCACACCCCCTTCTTGCAAGATGCATAGAGGTATTTATAGAGCCTCGAGACTAGGGCTACATGATCATCAACAATCATCGTTAATTCCCACATGTTGCCTAACAATCAACGGTTAGATTTGATTCTTAAAATTTAGGGTCAATGGTCAACATTGATTTCTTAAAATTTAGGGTCAACGGTTAATCTTAACCCCTAAAATTTAAGGTCATGGTCAATATTAACTTCTCAATGCCAGGGTTGACCTGTCATCACCCGTTTCTCCTAATGACCTCATTACATCTCAACGACATTCATAACCTTACATTAACATATATAACTATGTAAGATGATGTTAACAACAAATCCAACACTAGCCATTAAAGATGGGCTCAACAATCTCCCTCTTTAGATTTGTTGGCAACACATTAAGTCTAACCATGCACAACATCCCCTGCACATAGTCAGTCACAGCTTCCCCTAAACCATGCATCTCCCTTAGTATGGTTTAACTCCTCCTTTCTATTTCTTCCCTTTAACATGTTCTCCCTTTTTATCCATCAAGCTACTCCCCATTTTTATCAATATATACTCTCTTTGGATTTATGCAAAATATCTCCCCCTTTGACAATAAATCCAAAGAAAAATAGAAGAGGGAAGGGGAGAGGGGTTAGAGAATACCTTAACCTCTAAGGTATGGTTGAATACTTAAGTTCAGCCTTTTTTTTCCAAGATGTCCTAATCTTCCATGCCACAACAAATTCTCATCTTTAGTGCTCATATAGCATGTGTTTTTGCTTTTGGAAACTTGATATAAGTTTCCATCTGTTTTTTCACCCTTAGTAAGAAGGGCACCATCTCTTAATCTCTTTATTGTGCAGTCACTTTTATTAAAAGTAACTTCATATCCATCATCACACAGTTGGGTAACACTAATAAAATTGTATTTTAAGCCTTTAACATAAAGTACTTTCTTTGATTTCAGCTTTTCTGCACCAATTTCAGCAGCATCGATACCTTGAATCTTTAAGGCACCATTATTGCCAAATCTGACGGACCCTCCATCATATTTTGCTACTCCCTTCAACATCTTAGAGTCTCCTGTCATGTGTAGAGAGCAGACACTATCTAGGATCCATAGTTTTTCTTTCTTGGAAGCTTTTAAGGCTACTTCCACAACCATAGACGTTTCTCTTCCTCTTCTTCCTCTTTGGCCGAATGTAGGAGCATGTGCAAGTGTGCTCCTTTCCACTCTTTGACTAGGCAATAATGGTTGGCATATTTTCCTTTGTACTTCTTGACCAGGTAGCAATGTCAAGCAATCCGTAATAGTGTGTCCAACCTTTTTATATCTTCCACAAATCTCTCCTAGCAAATCAAAACTGTTTCTCAGTGGAATATGACTTCTTTCCACTTGAGACTGTCTCCTTTCTTGATAGAGCCTCTCCCTAGACTCTTGTCTCATATTCCTTTTCATTATAGGCCAAATATTCCAACAAGTATTAGCCTTGTGCTTATACTTACCATAGCTCCAGCAAAATCCTTTAAACTTGGATTTACTTCTCTTACCAAGTCCATGTCTTCTTTCTTTAATAGTTTGTATGGCAACCTTCTCTTTATCTTTGATAGTTTGTCTCTTATGGATAGGAGTTTCTACCACATCTTTCCCAACCCATTTTAACTTGGATTGGTCTTACTTTTCCATCACGTCATTATGTTTGCTTTCGGGTACAAACACAATTTTCTTCTTTTCTTCTATCTTCTCACTCGGCTTCTTAATGTAGCCAAGTCCTTTCTTTCCCATGGAATGAGGTCTTTGATTGCTTAGACACTCATCTAACTTTCTGGTAATATCCTCTTTAATGGCACTTACTGATGATGACTCTCCTTTCATTTTCATACCTACATAAAGATTTCTTTATGCTTATTTAGCTCGGACTCAACCTTGTGAAACTTGGCTTACAAAATGAACACATCTTGCTTTTGTGCAATCACCTTAACGCCAAGATCTTTGTATATCTTACCTTGCTCAGCCTCAAGCATGATCAACTTCTCAATCCTCTTCAAGTACTTCTCTTCTTTTGCTTTAAACTCCTTTTCTTTCACTTGGAGATTAGATTCATCAACAACAGAATTTTCATACAGCTTCTTGAGATGCTTTACTTCTTTTTCCAACTTGTTATTTTTTAATAAACAAGCTCTCAACTCATTCTCAAGTTATTGCAATAACTCATCCTCTTCCTTTTTTGTTAATTTCCACTCATTTGAAGATTCTTGATCATCATCTACTTAAGTGACTAGCACATCCTTTGTAGCCTCATCATCGGAATCATCATCACTTTCTTCTTCAGAATCTTCTTCCTCCAGCTTACTCAGGAAATTTCTTCTTTTGGATATGAAGAACTTCTTTTTCCTATTAGCACTTGAATTTTCAGCTTTAAAGTAGCTAGATTGCTTTGTCTTCCTTTTTGGGACTGATTTATCATCATCCTTACTATTTACTTCTCTTCTCTTTGGGCAGTCCATGACAAAGTGCCCAATTGCTCTATAGCTAAAGCACTTCAAGGGTAATTTTCCCTTGTACTTCCCTTTTCCTTTCCTTATATTATTGGTAATGTAAGTCATAACCTTATCCAGTTTAGTATCACCATCTTCTTCTCTAGAGCTGTTGACAGATTCCTCTTCTTAGTCTTTAATCCTTAACTTATTCATTGCCTTAAAGGCCAGCTCCTTTTTTGCCTTAAACAACTTTTCTTTCTTCATTGGGACTATTCTTATTTCATAAGCCACCAATATACTATGCAGGTCATCTAAGGGCATGTTGTTCCCACAGCCTTGTATTGGTTGTAATTGTTGTCAACTAGATTTAAGTGTGCAAGTAATTTGACATGGAGGGGCAAGAGAGTAATTTGAAGCTACATGGAGGGACAAGAAAGTAAAACCACAACTTTGCAAGAGAAAACAAAAGAAATCCTACATGGCAAAATCAGATAAGCCGTTAGAAGAAAAGGAGAAAATCTGAGACGACCAAAAGTGTGACGACAGACCACCAGCACACCAGCGGTTGGTGAGGAGACGACACGATTAGGAGAAAACCGTGTGACGGCAAGAGAGAGAAACCCATGAGGAACGGCACACCACCGATAGAAAAGGGAGAAAATTCGTGATGGCCAAAATCAGAGACGGGGCTGAACGGCAGAACAGGGGCTGTATGGCAGAATGAAGGGCGAACGAAAAAAGAAAGGGGTGGACGGGAAAAACAGAAACCACCGATAGAGAGAAAGAAAACTCAATTCGGCGAACCAAGTGAGTACGGAAAAACAGAACACCAACAGAAAAGAGAAAAACCCGATACGGCTAGAAGGGGTGGACGTCAAAGAAGTGAACGACCAAAATCGGGGTGGACGATAAAGAGGTGAATAACTGAAGGAGAGTGAATGGCATAGGAAAAGAGTGAACGGTTGGATGGTGAGAGAGATCCGGCTGGACGGTGAGAGAGATCCGGCTGGACGGCATGAGACCAAAACGTGCGACAACGTGAGACCAAAACGTGCGACGATGTGAGACCAGAACGTGCATCGGCGTGAGACCAGAAACGTGCGTGAGGCGTAAGACCAGCAAAGCGGGCAAACCAGAAACGTACGTGAGATATGAAACGCCAAACCAGAAACGTAAGGCAGACTGTGAGATCAAGAGACGGGGGAAGCCGTGAGACGGTGAAAGCAGGAGTTGTGTGAAACAACATAGAGAAGGAATTCGGTAAAGCATTGGAAAGAACTCAACGTATTTCCAGATTTCTTCAAGAGAGGTTAGAGAGTGTTGTGGTGGACTTCTAAGCGGCAGTGAAGCAACCTGTTCAATTCAACAGAGGCAAGACAAGCTAGAAGAAGGTAAACACAGTAAGTGACACTCTTCGTATTGTACTTGCTTTGTATTTACAATAGTGAAAGGAACAGAGGATTAAGACATCCATTGTAACTACATTGTGAACATCAGGAGTACCATACTGGTATTCTCAAGTATAGTGGATTATCTCGGTAGAAGAAGAGTTCCTACCACCATGGATGTACGTCACATTGACGGAACCACATAAATCTCTTGTGTCTTTACTTTGATTTACATTTTGTGTTTTGAATTGAGTTGTGAATGCAACTAAAGTATCATCGAACCCATAACCTAAAGAAGACTTAATCAAGAACATCCTATCTATCTAATAAGTAAGATGTCTGAAAGGTGACTTTGGGGACTATTGTGATTAGTAGGTAACAATAGATCTACCTTAGTCAAATCTAACAAAGAGTTTGCTTTTAAGAAGAGGTTGAAGTTGTTCACATACCTACGTAATGACAAGAGTGAAAGTATTAAAAAAGTAGAATACTTTGGCTTAAGTTATCAGTGTTTTTAAGGGGTGTGATACTGATTTACCCCTCTCTCTCAGTATCACAGACTAGTAGATCCTAGGGTGAAGTCGGAAACTTCAGGGCAGCCTATCCAGATCTCTATCTTTTATGGAAGAGACTTTGGCATTGTAAGCTTTCAGAAAAGTTTTAAGTATTTTCCTTACCATAGTGGCATCGTGGATCTCCTCTCCATAGCCTCTGATGGAACATATAATTTCGTTGACTCTTGTTAAGAACGCATCCACAGTCTTATCATTTTGCATCTTTATGTCTTCGAATCTATTCCTCTAGATTTATAGCTTGGTTTCCTTCATAACCTTGTCTCCTTCATAGATGTTCTTTAATTTGTCCCAGATTTGTTTAGCTGTGTTGCACCCCAACACCTTAGTGAATTCTTTATCTGATAGGGAGGTATATAAGGCATTTCTCGCCTTCCCATCACACTCCAAGTTTTTCTTATTAGCTGGTGTCATAGGATCACCTTCAGCAACAGGGATGAAGCCACTAATAGTAAATTCAAACTCATCAAAACCAAGGGACATAAGATATGAGAGCATTCTATTCTTCTATAACTGATAATTCTATCCATCAAACATAGGGATGCCCTTGCTGTTGACACTATTCATGCTATCTATGATCTCAAGTAGTAGTAGAAATAAAAAACTCACACAACAATGCACAACTTCACTTTAAAGCAGAAAAATTGGACCAATAGAGTAATCAGGCTTTGATACCACTTGATGAGGACCATTTTAGGTCTCACACTGAGAGGAGGGGTGAATCAGTATGAGATATACTCTTTTTACAAATCGATCCAGATTTAACCTCTGCGATTTGTTAGAGTCGATAATCCAATTTTTATTTTTTTTCTTTATGTGAGTGCGATCGTACGAATATAAATTAATGCGTAAACACCCAAGCACACACAACAATTTTTACATAGTTCGCCCACAATATGTAAGCTATGTCCACAGTGTGATAAGATCACTCCTAAATCATATAATCCACTTTTGTTATCAAGGGATATAATTTGGTTATGGAAGGATCACTCCTTAACCACTTACAATGATCTCCCGATCACTCCAAGGGTATTTTGTCCTATTTTTCAACCAATATATCAAGAGTTTATAAAAAAACCTTTCTTGGAGAACAATCACTCAATATGTACAGTCTACTAAAGCAGAATATGGATTTTCTTCTTCCTTCACTGCTGGTGTTGTCTCAATCATTGTTGGTGTTGCCCGCACACATTACTGCTGCTATTTTCATGTGCTACTACTGCTGTTTGCACGCTCTGCTAATGTTATCCGTATGTGCTACCATTGCTGTTCGCACGCACTGTTAATGCAATTCGTATGTGCTACCACATTTGTTCGCTGCTATTTGCGTGTGCTGATAATGCTATCTGCACACGCTGTTGCTACTGCTTGCTATCCATAAGTGCTCTGTTGGCACTCTCTGCTCTTGTTGTTTGTGCTCTCTGTGCTTTCTGCGCCCACTATCCGCACGCGTTGTGCCTGCTGTCCACGGGTTGTGCCTACTGTCCACACGTTGTTTACATGTGCAATTAATACTATCCGTTCGCGCTGTCGTGTTTGCCTACTATTCGCACACACTATGCTTGTTGTCTACACACGCTATGCCTGCTATCCTCACAAGTTGTGCCTGGTGTCTGCACAAGCTATACTTGCTATACGCCGCACACATTGTGCTTATTGTCCATACAAGCTATATACCTACTATTTGGACAAGTTGTGTCTGCTATCCATGCTCCTGCTGTTATTACTACCTGCATGCGTTGCTGTTGCTGCCTGTACACATTGCTATCACTGCTTGCATGTTCTGCTATCACTGTTTGCATGCACTGCTATCATTATCCCCGCGCGCACTATGGTTGCTATCTGCACATGCTGTTCCTACTATCCACACATGCTGCTCTTGCTATTGGCTCGCACTGCTACTACTATCCATACGCGTTGCTGCTGCTTTCTTATGTTACTGCTGGTCTCTCCTTGCACTGCAACAGTTTTCTCGCATCATTGTTGCTGTCCCTAAGCATTGCAGCTATCTTCTCGCACCGTTACTGTTTGCTAATTGATTCTTAGACCTGCTGCTGCACTTTCTGTAAGTGGTTGTTGTTCCTAGACCTATTACTGCATGTTCTAATTTTTTGCTTGATTCCCGAACATGCTTTTGCTGTTGGGAAGCCTCTTGAGGTGTTAGGATACCCTCCTGGATGTGCAGGAATGTGTTACTGTTGTTGGTATACCCTCTTGGACGTACAGTAACATGCTGCTGCTATTGGTATATCCTCTTAAACTTATAGGGACATTTGTTGCTGTTAGTATACCCTCCTAGACCTGCAGGGACATTTGTTGTTGCTAGTATACCCTCCTGGGCGTGCAAGGATGTACTGTTAGTACTAGTATACCTTCCTAGACCTACTGTTGCTGCTAGGAAGTCTCCTGGACGTGCTGCTATTGCTGGGAAGCCTCTTAAATATGCTGGTGTGGTGATTGGCTGTTATTGTTACCTTTGTGAGGGCTTGCAAGTGCGGTGGCTATCTTGGTGAGGGTTTGCTGGTGTAGGTGGTTGGCTACCTTGCTCTTTTTCTTTTCTCCTTAATTGGTTACACCTCCCCTGGTGGCTGTCTTTTTTGCCTTGGCCAATCACTCTCTTTTTTAGTGGTTGCCTCTTTCTTTGTCGTTCACCCTCTCCTTGCCTTTAGGTTTGCTGTTCTTTCTCCTTTGGCTCACTCTTTCAAAATTCTATAGTACACCCCCTTTTTGTAAGATGCATAGAGGTATTTATAAAGTCTTGAGATTAGGGCTACATGATTATCAACAATCATCATTAATTCCCACATGTTGCCCTACAATCAACAGCCATATTTGATTCCTGAAATTTAGGGTCAACGGTTAATTGTCAATGGTCAATCTTGACCTTTAAAATTTACAATCACAGTCAACATTGACTTTTTAACACCAAGGTTAACTTATCATTGTCGGTTTCTCCCAATGATCTCACTACATCTTAACAGCATTCATAACCTCACATCAATACATATAACCATATGAGATGGTGTTGATAACAAATCCAACACTGGCTATCAAAGATGAGCTCAACAAGAAGGTTGTTTCCAAAAGAGAGAGCAATTTAAGTAGTATAAAGATGAAGATTCCAACACTTTAAGGAAATAATGATCTTGAAACTTATGTGGTATAAAGAAAGGTTAAACATGTATTTGATTATCATAATTATTCCGAAGAGAAGAAAGTAAAGTTAACAGTTATAAAATTCACGGATTATACAAGTATTTTGTGGGATCAATTAGTCATAAGTGGAAGGAGGAATGGTAAGAGGCCAATTCAATCATGGAAAGTGATGAAATTGATAATGTGTAAGAGATTTATACCTAGCCACTAACATAGAGACTCATATAAGGCTGGTTCAAAGGTCTATAAGTGTGGAGGATTATTACAAGGAGATGAAGATAGCCATGATTAAAGCTAATGTAAAGGAAGACCAAAAGGCTACCATGACAAGGTTTATTAACAGTTTAAATAAGAAAATTGCAAATGTAGTGGATTTACAACACTATTTAGAAATGAAGGAGCTATGTTATAAGACTATTAAGGTAGAGAAACAAATCAAGTTTAAAGGATGCAAATTTGGATTAATTTCTAGTTCTATGTTGTTCCTACAGCTTTGTATGGGTTGTAATTGTTATCAACTAGGTTTAAGTGTGCAAGAAAGTAAAGCCACATCAAAGAGCAAGAAGGTAAAAGCCACATGGAGGAGTAAGAACGTAAAAACCACATGGAAGGGCAAGACAGTAAATTTGCCACAAGTAAGCCCTATTAGGGTTTTATGGAAGAGAGTATATAAGACCTTGGAAGACAAAACTAGGGTAAGGTCAACATAATTAAATACATGGCAAAACACAAGAGGGTGAACGACATAATTGAATACTCGGTAAAACACAAGCAACTGTTCAACTAAAGGTGGTCGGCAATTCAACCATTTGGCAAACCTATACAACCGGCCAACCAAAAAGAGAGAAAATAGATGGCAAAGGGGGCGATGGCAGAACAATATGGAAGAGCAAAAACAGATCCTGAATGGCCAAAAAGAAAAAAAAAACTGGGAACGACCGAAGAGGGGTGGACGAAGAGAGAGAGACCCGTTGGCAAAAATAGAGAAAGAGAAGCCGTTGGAAGAAGGAGAAAAGAAGAGACAGCCAAAAGTGTGACGATAGACCACCGGCACACCAGCGGTTGGTGAGGAGACGACACGGCAAGGAGAAAACCGTGTGACGGCAAGAGAGAGAAACCCGTAAGGAACGGCACACCACTGGCAGAAAAGGGAGAAAATTTGTGACGGCCAAAATCAGATCGGAGCTGGAACAGGTGAGACCAAATTGCGTAAGGAACGATGAGAGAGAAAACCCAGCTGGATGGTGAGAGAGAAAACCTGTGAGAAACACACAACCACCAGCAAGAGAAAGGACAAGTCGACGGCAAAACAAAGTGGACGGAAAACAGGGACGACAACAAAACAAAGTGGATAGAAAAACAGGGTGGACGGCAAAACAGAGGAAATCTAGCTGGACAGTGAGCGAGATCCGGCTGGACAATGAGAGAAATTCAGCTGAATGGTGAGAGAGATTTGACTAGTGAGAGACCAGAACGTGCGACAGCGTGAGACCAGAACGTGCGTCGGCATGAGACCAGTAAAGCGGGCAAACCAGAAATGTGAGGCAGATTGTGAGACAGTGAGATCGTGAAATAGGAGACGGGTGAGACCGTGAGACGGTGAAAGCAGGAGTTGTGTGAGACAACCTAAAGAAGGAATTCGGCAAAGCATCGGAAAGAACTCAATGTAATTCCAGATTTCTTTAAGAGAGGTTAGAGAGTGTTGTGGTGAACTTCTAAGCGACAGTGAAGCAACCATTCAATTCAACAAAGGTAAGACAAGCTAGAAAAAGGGTAGACACAGTAAGTGACACTCTTTGTATTGTACTTACTTAGTAATTGCAATAGTGAAAGGTGCAGAGGATTAAGACATCCATTGTAAATGGAATTCTCAAGTATAGTGGATAGTCTCAGTAAAGGAGAGTCCCTACCACCGTAGATGCATGTCATGTTGACGGAACCACGTAAATCTCGTGTGTCCTTAATTTGCTTTATGTTCTATGTTTTGAATTGAGTTATGAACGCAGTTAAAGTATCAGCCAACCTATAACCTAAAAGAAGACCTAAACAAGAACATCCGAATTGTCTATTAGGCAAGGTGTCTGAAAGGTGACTTTGGGGACTATTGTGATTAGTAAGTAGCAATAGATCTACCATGGTCGAATCTGAGAAGGAGTTTACTTTTAAGAAGAGGTTGAAGTTGTTCACATATTTGCGAATTGTGGTGATACTGATTCAGCCCCCCTCTCAGTATCGCAACTAGTAGATCTTAGGGAGAAGTCAGGAACTTCAATTGGTATCAGAGTACAGGTTCACCAAGATAAAGCTTAACAGCTTGGTGTACTAATTTGAAGAGCTCCAGAAGTTTTAACTTGTTCAGCATACTGAGAAATGGAAGCTAGTACGAGCACCAGCACTACTTATAACAAGAAGGTTCCAATCTTCAACGGAACCAACTACCATATGTGGAGAGTGAAAATGCAGGTGGTATTTGCAACCATGGGCATGAACATGGTGAAATTCGTACAAGAGGGTTTTGTGGCCCCAGAAGAAGGCAAAGATCCAACCCTAGAGGAATTAAGGCAATTTGAGATAAGGCCTCAAATGTCATCATTTCAGCATTGACAGATGCTGAGTATGCTAAAGTTATAGATTGCAAGTCTGTCAAGGAGATATGGGACAGACTGCAGAAAGTCTATGAAGGTGGTGGCAGAATAAGGGAGGCCAAGCTTCAAGTTTTCAAGGAGAGATATGAATCCCTCAGAATACAGAAAAATGAGACAGTCCAAGAGTTCTTCACCAGGGTTATTGATGATGTAAATGATCTTAGAAGTCATGGGAAGAAGAAGAAGGACTCATCGATTTTGAAGAAAATTCTGAGAATTCTGCCTGAGAGGTTTGCCTCAAATGTAGCAACCATAGAGGAGAGTAGAGATCTCAATTCTATGTCTCTGCATGATTTCCAGTGCAATCTCATTGCATATGAGATGAGGATAAAGTCAGCTAAAAGCTCTGCAACAACGAAGGTATCAAAGGAGGCAACTTTCAAGGCTATGAAGCACTTAAAGATAAAAGAAGAGGAAGAATCATCCAGTGAGGATGATGATGATGATGAGGAGGAAGAAAGTGAAGGTGAAGTATTGGTTTACTTCACAAGGAAATTCAAAAGGGGGTCTAAGAAGGGAAAAGGATAGTTGTCCTTGAGATGTTATCGTTGTGGGCAGACTGGACACTTTGCTTGTCAGTGCAAAGTGAAACTTGATGATGAAGATGAGGATGGAGATGATGAACAGAATTCAAGATGGAGAAGATCATCATTCAAATCAAAAAAGTCCAGCAAGAAGACTACTAACCCACAGAAGAAGAAGAGAGACTCATTCAAGAGTTATGTGAGTCAAATAAAAGAAGCTGATGAGGAGGAAGATGAATAATCATTAGATGAGCAAGCCTTTATGGCATTAGCTCAAGGTGGTAGTTCAACCTCTAAAGAGAAAGAGGAGGTTGATGAAGAAGAACCAAATCTTGAAGCTAAGTTGGAAGCAGCTTCAAAGGAGATAATCAGAAGGGGCAAAACCATAAAAAGGTTGGAGGCTCACATAAAAAAAGTTAAAACAAAGTCTGAGGAAGCTAAAAGTCAAGGATGAAATAAGGGCTGAACATATTGACTTGAAGAGAAGATTTGAATAACATATCAAAATATGTGAAGACCTTACAGTAGAGTTTAGCTCAAGGGCTTCAAAAATTGAAGAAATAGAGAAAGAGTTGCTGAGACTTCAGCAACGACTCAAAAGTAGCAAAGAGAACTTGCAAAAGCTTGAAATGATAGGAGAAACAAGTTTTGCAAAAGGAGAGAAGAATGTAGAGAAAATTCAGCAATCTAAAGCTGCATTGGCTAAAGAAAATAAGAATGTGCCACAGAAGTTGAAAGAGAAGGTTGTGACTCAGAAGAAGATAGTTGAGAATAAAAAAGATCTGAAGAAGCAACCTAGGGTGGCAAACAAGAAGGAAGAAAAGAAAGTTAGCCAGCAAAAAGTTACGGTTGAACAGAAGAAGGAGAAGAAGGTGACTGAAATGAAAGTCACATAAGCAAAGAAGCCAACTACTTTGCCTACAGAGTAAGTGATGAACAGAAGAAAACAAGCTGTGATCAGACCCAAGAAGAGGCAGTTTCAAGGTCATTGCCTTTATTGTGGAGTTTGGGGTCATAAGGCGAGTAACTGCTGGTGGAGAAGGCCAGTATATGTCTCCAACTTGAGAAGATACGACGCTACATATAGGGGGAGACAATACAAAATTCAGAGGAGAACACCTGTTGTGAGTTCTTGCATACATTATAAAAAGCAAGGACACACTGACAAGTAGTGTTAGTGGAAACCCAAACCAGTGGTTTTAAAGAACAAGTTTGCTGTATTAGTAAACTTGGAGCAGTGTGAAAGGTGCGGACAGGATGGCCATAATGCCATGAGATGCATGACACTTCTCCTTGAGCAAAAGAAGGCACTCAATGGCACAGTAAAAATAATTGGTGCAATCAAAGCTGAGAAAAAGGGGAAAGCTATCTTCAAGCCAATTCAAAGGAAAGAATATAAAGCAAAAAGGGAGGTGGCTACTATAGTTGAAATTGCATTAAAGGCTGACTACAAGGATAAGTAGTGGATCCTTAACAGTGGATGCACTTCACACATGACGGGAGACAAGAGTAAATTATCAAAGCTAAACAAGTCAAGAGAAGGTAGAGTCAAGTTTGGCAATGATGATTTACTCAACATCAATGGTTAGGGGTCAGTGAATATTGGAAAAGGAAAGCTGAAAGATGTTCTGCATGTTGAAGGACTCATATATAATCTAGCATCTGTCAGCCAACTATGCAACGACGACCACAAAGTGATATTCACAAAAACAGGTTGCCAAATAAAGAGTAAAGAAGGCAATACTATTGCAGCCAGGAAGAGAACAACTAGAAATTTATATGTGATTGATGACGACAAGATAAATAGCTGTTTACTCATCAAAGAAGAAGAAAATCAACTCTGGCATAGGAGGCTGGGACACTTATCACAGAAGAACATGAGAAAGCTGACCACTACTCATGTAATCAGAGACATTACCGACCCCAGGATAGAGAGAGAGAGTATGTTTGCTCAGCATGCTCTAAAGGAAAACATACCAGAAAGCAGTATAAGACCAAAGAGTTCAGTTCTGAAGCAGTGCTTGACATTGTGCATATTAATTTGTGTGGATCGATGAGGACAAAAGGGTTGAATGGTGAGAGGTACTTCATCTTGTTTATTGATGATTATTTGAGAAGGACCTACATCATGCACCTCAAACACAAGCCAGAAGTTTTGAATTGCTTCAAGAGATACAAAAGATTGGCTGAAAATGAAAGTGGAAGGAAGATCAAAGTATTGAGGTCAAATCAAGGCACTGAATTTACAAATAAAGCTTTTGAAGATTATCTTGAGAAGTATAGAATTCATCACTAATTGGCAGCAGCAAGAACACCTCAACAAAACGAGGTGGTAGAGAGGAAAAATAGAGTTGTGGTCCAAATGGCCAGAACTTTACTGCTAGAATCCAAGTTTCATACAAGATTTTGGATAGAAGCAACATTTACAACCGTGTATCTACTAAATAGAGTATTACTAAGGTCCAATACTGATAAAACTCCATATGAGCTATGAAGTGGGAAAAAGACAACAGCAAAATATCTCAGAATCTTTAGTAGCCCATGTTTTGTGAAGAACAAGGAGCAAAACTTGGGAAAATTCAATGCTAGGTTTGATGAAGGCATCTTTGTGGGATACTCAACAAAGACAAAAGGTTACAGAGTTTTCCTACATAAGTTGGGAAAAGTGATCACTTTCAGTGATGTGAGAATAGATGAGAGCTGGAAAATAATACAGAATGGAGAAGTTGAGGAAAATGAAGAAGATGACTTCAATATAGATGAATAATCAGACCAACTTGAAGAAAAGGAACAAGAAGTAAGTTTAGACTCAGAAAAGAGTGAGTTTGAAGATGAAGAAAGAGATCCTTTTGCAACTAAGACGATGTAAGGAAGAAGGACAAAAAAAACATGGACCAGTGCTCATCAAGGAGATCAGATCATAGGTGACTTATCAGTAGGAGTTACAACAAGAAAAAGAATTGTGGGAGCTATTACTTTACTCTCACAAGTTGAACCTAAATTTGTTGAAAAGGCTACACAAGATCTAACTAAATCTCTGTCCACAGAGTTGTTTGAAAAGCACAGATTGAGTCTATCTGTGCAAATGCCTCCTCAAGCCTAAAGTTCAGGTGAATCCTCCATCTCCACTTTGCGATTTTTTCAGATTTGTAATTGGTTGGTAAAGGGGGAGAGAGAAGCAACAGTACAGGGGGAGCTATTAAGAAAAGGGGAGTGCATATTTCGGGGGAGTTGAAACTGCTGCATAGTGGCTTTTGTTATGAGTGTTTCCAACAATTACAAAGGGGAAGATTGTTATTCCCACAGCCTTGTATGGGTTGTAATTGTTGTCAACTAGGTTTAAGTGTGTAAGAAAGTAAAGCCACATGGAAGGGCAACAAGGTAAAAGCCACATGAAGGGGCAAGAATGTAAAAGCTACATGGAAGGGCAAGACAGTAAATTCACCGCAAGTAAGCCCTATTAGGGTTTCATGGAAGAGAGTATATAAAGACCTTGGAAGATAAAACTAGGGTAAGGCCAACATAATTGAATACACGACAAAACGCAAGAGGGTGAACGACATAATTGAATACTTGGTAAAACACAAGCAACCGTTTAACCAAAGGTGGTCGACAATTCAACCATCTGGAAAACCTATACAACCAGCTAACCAAAGAGAGAGAAAATGGATGACAAAGGGGGCGACGGTAGAACGATATGGAAGAGCAAAAACAGATCCCGAATGGCCAAAAAGAAAAAAAAAACCTAGGAACGGCTAAAGAAGGGTGGATAAAGAGAGAGAGACCCGTTGGCAAAAACAGAGGAAAAGAAGCTGTTGGAAGAAGGAGAAAAGAAGAGATGGCCAAAAGTGTGACGACGGACCACCGGCATACCAGCGGTCGGCGAGGAGACGACATGGCAAGGAGAAAATCGTGTGACGGCAAGAGAGAGAAACCCGTGAGGAATGGTGCACCACCGGTAAACAAAGGAGAAAATCCATGACGACCAAAACCAGATCGAAGCTAGAACAGGTGAGACCAGACCAGATCTGGAATGGGTAAGACCAGATCGGAGTTGGAATGGGTGAGACTAGACTAGATCTGGAACGGGTGAGACCAGATCGGAGCTGGAACGATGAGAGAGAAAACCCGACTGGACGGTGAGAGAGAAAACCCATGAGAAATGCACAACCACCGGCAAGAGAAAGGACGAGTCGACGGCAAAACAGAGAGGATGGAAAATAGGGACAACGACAAAACAGAGTGGACGGAAAAATAGGGTGGACAGTAGAATAGAGGAAATCCGGCTGGACGGTGAGAGAGATCCGGTTGGACGGTGAGAGAGATCCGATTGGTGAGAGACCAGAACGTGTGACGATGTGAGACTAGAAACGTGCGTGAGGAATGAGACCAGCAAAGCGGGCAAACCAGAAACATGCGTGAGACGTAAAACGCCAAACCAGAAACGTGAGGCAGACCGTGAGACAGTGAGATCGTGAAATAGGAGACGGGTGAAACTGTGAAGCGGTGAAAGCAGCAGTTGTGTAAGACAACCTAGAGAAGGAATTCGGCGAAGCATCAGAAGGAACTCAACGTATTTCCAGATTTTTTCAAGAGAGGTTAGAGAGCATTGTGGTGAACTTCTAAGCGGCAGTGAAGTAGCTATTCAATTCAATAGAGGCAAGACAAGCTAGAAAAAGGGTAGATATAGCAAGTGACACTCTTTGTATTATACTTGCTTAGTAATTGCAATAGTGAAAGGAGCAGAGGATTAAGACATCCATTGTAACTGGAATTCTCAAGTATAGTGGATAGTCTCAGTATGGGAAAGTCCCTACCACCGTGGATGTATGTCACGTTGACAGAACCACGTAAATCTCGTATGTCCTTAATTTACTTTACGTTCTGTATTTTGAATTAAGTTGTGAACGCAGCTAAAGTATCAACCAACCCATAACCTAAAAGAAGACCTAAAAAAGAACATCTGAATTGTCTATTAGGCAAGGTGTTTGAAAGGTGACTTTGGGGACTATTGTGATTAATAGGTAGCAATAGATCTACTTTAGTCGAATCTGAGAAAGAGTTCGCTTTTAAGAAGAGGTTGAAGTTGTTCACATATCTGTGAATTGTGGTGATACTGATTCACCTCCCCTCTTAGTATCACAAACTAGTAGATCCTAGGGAGAAGTCAGGAACTTCATTCTACATGAAAGGTAACTTGGAAAGACGCTAAAGTAACCTTAAAGCTAAAAAAAGATGCAAGGCCAAAAGAATCAGTTGCTATTTCTAAAAATAAAATCAAAATGAAATCTTTTAAATCTTATGATATTAAGTGCTTCAAGTGTCAAGGGCATGGACATATTACTTCTCAATGTCCAAATAAAAAAGTTATGATTATGTTGGAGAATGGTGACATAGAAAGCATTAATTCAAGTGATAATGACATGCCATCATTGGAGGATTATTTTGATGTTAATGTGGAAGAACCTATTCATGGAGATATACTAGTTACAAGGCATGCTTTAAGCATTTAACTTAAAGATGATAATGATGAAGAGCAACATTAGCATATTTTCCATACAAGATATCATGTTAGAGACAAGGTATGTAGCATGATTATCAATAATGGAAGTTATACTAATGTTGCTAATACTTTATTGGTAAAGAAGTTAAATCTAGATACCTTCAACCATCTTAAGCCATATAAGTTATAATGGTTGAATGATTGTGAAGAAATTAGAATAACCAAGCAAGTTTGAATTGTCTTTTCTATTAGAAACTACAAGGTTCTTTGTGATGTGGCACCAACACATGCTAATCATATACTTCTTGGCTAATTATGACAATTTAATAAGAAGGTTACTCACGATGGTCACAAGAATAAACTCTTTTGTAATTAATAATCAAGCTGTTGTATTAACTCCTCTCAAACCTTTTGAAGTATATGAAAATTAGATTAAGATAACAAAAGAGTGCAAAATGGTTAAAGAACAGATAAAAGAACAAAAAGAAAAGAAAAAGAAAGAAAGTGAGAGGTTAAATAAAAAAAGAGAAAGTGAGACTGAGGGGAAACATTAAAGTGAAAAAGGTGAGGCCAAGAAAAAAAAACTAGAGAGAAAAGTAAAAAGGTAAGTGTGTTTGCTAAGAAAAGTGAGGTTAAAAGTGCTATGATCGCAAGATAATAACTATCAGTACTTATGTATAAGGATGTTTATTTTTTATTTAATGATTTTAATTCCTCTTTGCCTATTATGGTTGTTCCATTATTGTAGGAGTTTGAAGATTTATTTCTTGAAAAGGAATTAAGCACCAAATAGACTTCATACTTGGTGCTGTTATACCAAATTGACCTACCTATAGAGCTAATCCTTAGGAAACTAAAAAAATATAAAGGCAAGTGGGTAAGTTGGTATAAAAAAGATTTGTAAGGAAGAGTCTTAGCCCATGCTTGGTACCTGTCATCTTAGTCTCAAAGAAAGATGGAACATGGCACATGTGTATGGATTGTCGAGCAATCAATAAGATCACTATAAAGTATAGACATCCTATCTTTAAATTAGATCATATGCTTGATGAGTTGCAGGGTTTGTGTGTGTTTTCAAAATTTGATTTAAAGAATAACTACTATTAAATTCACATGAAAGAGGGAGATGAATGGAAAACAACATTTAAAACTATATATTGATTATATGATTAGTTAGTAATGCCTTTTGGATTAACTAATCACCTAATACATTCATGAAGTTAATGAATCATGTTTTGTGTACTTTCATAGGAAAATTTGTAGTAGTTTACTTTGATGATATTTTAATTTATATATAGAAAGAATTTGGATAGACATGTGAATTACTTGTATGTTGAGTTTAATATGTTAAGAGAGAATTGACTATATGCTAATCTTAAAAAGTGTACATTTTGAATGGAATCTGTTGTGTTTCTTAACTATATTGTTAGTTTACAAGGTATTAGTATGGATGGGGAGAAGGTAAAGGTGATAAAAGACTAGCCTATGCCCAAGAACACCAATAAGGTAAGAAATTTTCATGATTTATCAAGTTTTTATCGAAATGTTTGTTAAGAATTTTAGTTTCATTATTGCACCTTTAAATGAACTTATTAAAAAGAATGTTGTTTTCAAGTGAGATGATGTGTATGATTGAGCTTTTAGTACTTTGAAAGAAAAGCTTACTAATGCACCTTTGTTATGCTTACCTAACTTTGATGAAGTTTTAGAGGTAGAATGTAATGTATTTGGAATAGGAATAAGGGTTATTTTGATGCAAGATTCCAAACCAATTGCTTATTTTAGTGAAAAGTTAAGTGGGGTAATCTTGAATTATCCTACTTAAGATAGGGAACTTTATGTATTATTACAAACTCTTCAAACATGGCAACATTATTTGTAGTCAAGGGAATTTATCATTCATTCTGATTATGAGAGTTTAAAGTTCTTGAAATCCTTAGGTAAGCTTAATAAAAGATATGCCACGTGGCTAAAGTTCATATAAATGTTTTCTTATGTAATCAAGTACAAACATGGAAATGAAAACATTATTATTGATGCATTATCTAGAAGGTACGCATTACTTATTTCTTTGCAAACTAAGTTACTTGGTTTTAAATTGCTTAAGGGCTTATATGTTAATGATTTTGATTTTGGCCAAGTATGGAATGCATGTGATAAGTGTGATTTTGGTGATTTTTATAGGCATGAAGGGTGTTATTCCCACAGCCTTGTATGAGTTGTAATTATTGTCAACCAGATGTAAGTGTGCAAGCAAAAATGGTTCATATCTCAGGAATTACAGGATAAGACTAGCATGTCAAATAACCTCGTAAAGTGATCTCCTTGGAGTGAACTTGTAGAAGGAGTTTAGTATTGCTTAAGTCTTAGTGTGACAGTGTGACAAGGTTGTAACTGTTCATGGGCAATCCTGGCTATTCATTCAAGCAATCAAGGGATGGGATTTCAGTAGAAAGAAAAGAGTAAGAAAAATAAATTAAGGAGGATAATGCTAAATTTTGAATGGAACAATAATATGAAGCCACATGGAGGGGCAAGAAAGGAAATCCATCGCAGCTACAGTAAGTCCTACTAAGGTTTTCATAGAAGGGAGTATATAAACCAAGACTTATCTCTTTTGGGAAAACCACTGTAAGATAGTCAGACCAAGTGAGACCAAACCAGAATGGTGAGACTAGTGAAACGTAAGACTAAGTGAGACCAGAACCAGAGAAGGCGTGAGACCTAAAGAAGGTGAGACGTGAGAGCAGACCAGACCTAGAAATTGTAAAACACGTTAGAGCAAACTAGAAAGAGAGGACGTGAGACCTAGAGGTGAGACATGAGACCAGACCAGGTGAGACCAGCGAAATGTGAGACTAGGTGAGACTAGAACTAGAGAAGACGTGAGACCTGGAGAAGATGAGACGTGAGAGCAAACCAGACTTGGAAACCATAAGATGTGAGAGCAGATCAAAACCAGAGAAGAGGTGAGACCAAGAGACCGGTGAGACCAGACCAGAAATGGTGAAGCGGGTAAGACCAGACCAGAAATGATGAAACAATGAGACGAGACCTGGAAACGGTGAAACGTGAGACCAAACCTGGAAACGGTGAGATGTGAGACCAGATCAGAGATGTGAGTCTAGACCAGGAGAGACATAAGACTAGACCAAGTGAGACATGAGACCAGGTGAGATGGGTGAGACCAGAAAAGGGTGAAACGGGTGAGACAGTGAGACGATGAGACCAAAAAACAGGTGAGACGGTGAGACTAAGAGTTGGGTGAGACAACCTAGAGAAGAAATTCAGTGAAGCATTTGAGAGAACTCAACAAATTTTCAGATTTCTTCAAAAGAGGTTAGAGAGTATTTTGGTGATCTTCCAAGCGGTAGTGAAGCAACCTATTCAAATCAAACAGAGGTAAGACAAGCTAGAAGAAAGGTAGACACAATATGTGACACTTTTTGTATTGTGATTATTTTGTATTTGTAATAGTGAAAGGAGTAGAAGATTAAGACATCCATTGTAATCATAGAGGATACCACACTAGTATTCTCAAGTATAATGGATTGTCTCAGTAAAGGAAGAATCCCTACCACCATGGAGTATGTCACATTGACGGAACTACGTAAATCTCTTGTGTCCTTACTCTAAATTTACATTCTGTTTTTTTTTTTAATTGAGTTGTGAACACAGCTAAAGAATCATCAAACCCATAACCTAAAAGAAGACCTAGTCAAGAACAACCAATTCGTCTAATAGGCAAAGTGTCTGAAAGGTAACTTTGGGGACTATTGTGATTAGTAGGTAACAATAGATCTACCTTAGTTAAATCTGAGAAAGAGTTCATTTTTGAGAAGAGGTTGAAGTTATTCACTCACCTGCATATTGACAATAGCTACAGTATTAAAGAAGTAGAATACTTTGACTTAAATTATCAGAATTTTTTTTAAGAGTTGTGATACTGATTCACCCCCCCTCTCAGTATCACAGACTAATAGATCCTAGGGTCAAATTAGCAACCTCAAAGGGTTTCTATTTAAGAGGGATAAATTATGTGTACCTATTTATTCTATTCATGAGTTATTTGTTAGAGAAACTTATGAGAGTGGTTTGATGGGGCACTTTGGTGTGTAGAAGACTCTAGATATATTGTCTAAGCATTTTTATTGGCTTAATATGAAGCATAATGTGCATTCCATTTGTGATAAATGCATTACATATAAGCATGCAAAGGCTAAAGTTAAATCGCATGGCTTGTATACACCTTTACCTATGCCTAACCAACCTTAAACTGATATTTCTATGGACTTTGTCTTATAATTACCAAGATCTCAAAGTGGTAAAGACAACATATTTGTTGTTATTGATAGGTTTAGCAAAATGACTTATTTTGTTGTATTTTATAAAACTAATAATGCAATACATATTGCTAAGTTATTCTTTAAAAAAGTGGTGTGTTTGCATGAATTGCCAAGGACCATTATTAGTGATAGGGTGTTAAGTTCTTAATTCATTTTTGGTGCATTTTATGGAATAAATTAGGAACTAAACTCCTATTTTCTACTGTTGCATATCCTTAAATAAATAGATAAATTCAAGTAATTAATAGCACACTTATCACATTGTTACATGTTATCATTCAAAAGAACTTGAGGCAATAGGAATAGTGTTTGCCATATGTTGAGTTTGCTTATAACAAATTTGTTCATTCTATTACTTCTTTGTTACCTTTTGAAGTTACTTATGGTTTTAATCCTTTAACTCCTTTGGAGATTTTATCTTTGCTTATTAAAAAATATGCTAACATTAATGGTAAGAAAAAGGAAGAATTTGTGAAAATTTTCATGCCAAGATTCAAATTAACATTGAAAAGAAGAATGAACAATATGCTAAACAAGTTAATAAAGGGTGTATAAAGCTTATCTTTGAACTTGGTGATTGGGTGTGAGTGTATATGAGGAAAAAAATGATTTTCCCTACAAAGAAAGTCTAAATTGTAGCCTTGAAGAGATAGACCTTTTCAAGTCTTGGAAAGGATTAATGACAATGCCCACAAGTTAGATTTGCCAAGTAATTATGGTAATGTTAGTGCTAACATATCTTTGTTTGATATAGGTGATTTGAGGATGAATCCTTTTAAGGGGGGAATGATGGAGAATAATGTGTTGATCAAGTGTAATAAAGTAAGTATGCTTAAGATCCTTTATAAAGAATTGGTGGTTCAATGACTAGAATAAGGACAAAAAAGATGAAAGAGGCTTTATAAGGCTTTATCATGGAGCTACATAACAAAAAGGATGCTCTTGAAAACTCCAAGGTTGTTCTAAAAGTTTCTAATGCTACACTAAGGATAATCATTTATCTTTATGTGCAAGATGATGGACAAAACTTAAAACTTGAAAAACAAAACTTAAAGCCCATGATATAAGTTCAAACTATATAATTAAGTTAAGGAAAAGCTTAATTTGCATGCTAAGTTATATTAAAAGGCTTGTTTTTGTTTTAGGTTGCTAGATTTTAAGTTAAGACTAAATTACATGTAAAAAAGACTTAACTTTTCGGATTTATTTCAATTTGTAGTTTTAGCTAAGTCTTAATACATTAGTTAGGGTTCTTACTTTGACTTTTATGTTTATCTATCATTAGTTATAGTCTTTTTAAAGATTCTTAATCAAGGTAGATTTATATTCCTTAATTATAAGGATTTTTATTATTAAAGTTCCTATATATATATGTTAAGAAACACCTTTTCCTTATAAAATTATAATATTTACATGCTTATATAAAGGTTACAACTATATAAAATGGGAATCAACAAAAATTAAGGTATTTTCAACAAGTTTTGCTTTGCCTTCTTGTGTTTTTGAAAGAATATATTGTCTTGACTTTTCAAAAGAGTAATCAATCTTTTTGGCATTTAAAAATTGAGACTTTTAAGACTTAGTTTCCTTAGAGTTCTAATTTGATCAACCCAACTTGTTTTCTAACTTTTTAAGGTGTGTATGACAAATTAATTCAAAGGTTCTTAGGACAAGTCCCCTAATGGGTTTTTTTTAATCAAAAAGCTAGCTTAACTGACAAAGGAATGATAATTGATAACAAATGTGCTAAATGTGGTGAGGTGATTGAAGGCAATATCCTACACTCTATTTAGTTAACCTTAAATAATGAAAGTATGATTTTTTAGTCTTTTTGGTATATAGATTAAAGATAACTTGTAAGGAGAGTTATTTAATTAGTAAGTGAAAAAATTGGTAGTCATATGCCAAGTACAAAATTTTTTATTATTGAAGAAGAAGTAAAGTAAACCTTATGTTAAACTTATATTTGATGGTTAATGTTAGATCGGTTGTCAATAGCATCTCATAAATGTGTCCTTGTTGATTTGATGTTATAAGTGCCTTTGAGATGTGTTTACTGCATATACAAAGTGTTGGCAGGTGATTTATTTAAAGGTTAAAGAAGATGGCGTACTCTCATTCCCAGAAAGGAGAACCAATGGATAGAAGAAGAGAAACAGTGGGACAAAATAGTTCGGTAATGGCTGACGTTAAGGAGAAGCTATTGGTGGGAATGGTAATGTGTTGCTTAGACATGCTAAGAAATGTAATTCTAGTAATGTTGCCTTTGCAAATGACCTTAAGTTAAAGACAATGCCCAATTTAAAATGGCAGAGAGTAGTTTTTAAGATCAATGGTGCTGTACTATTTGGAAACTGCCAAAATATTGACCTTAAATTTAAGAAGTTAATACTGACCGTTGATCCTAAATTCAAGGAATTAATATTGACCGTTGATGGTAGGGCAACCTTAAATTTAAGGAATCAATATTGACCGTTGATGGTAGGGCAACCTTAAATTCAAGGAATCAATACTGACCATTGATGGTAAGGTAATCCTAAACTTAAGGCATATAAATACCTATGTAATTGCCAAGAAAGAATACAACAAAATAGAGTAGAGTAGAAAAAAGGGAGAACAACAAAAAGCTAAGAAAACGAGGTAGGAGAGAAACTCGATAGAGGCAAAGAGAAACTCAGTCGAGGTAAAGAGAAACCTGATAAAGGTAGAGAGTTGAGACCGACAAAAAGCTTAAGCAGAGACCAGCAGTAAGGAATAAGAGAATGACAAAAAGAGCAAAACAACAAAAAAAAGCAAAATGGCAGAGAGTAAAGAACAACAGTAAGGAGAGAATAACAGAAAGAAAGAAGAAGATTAGTTTTCTGCGACAACAGCAAATACACATAGAGAGATCTTTCTTAGGAGAGTTTTTGTTATAATCTTTTATGTATTTCTTTGGAAAAAGGGTGGGAAACTCTTGGAGTGATTAAGAGATTATTATAAGTAGTTAAGGAGTGATCCTTCCACAGTAGTTAAGGAAAGATCCTTCCATTACATCATTTGTATCCCTTGATAGCAAGAGTGGATCATGTGATGTAGGAGTGATTTATCACACCGTGGATGTAACTCACACATTATGAATGAACCATGTAAATATTCTATGTGTTTTCGAGTACTTGTGCTTGCTTGATATTCATATGGTTGTTCTCACATAAAAAAGTAAGATAAAAATAGATCATAAACTTTCATAAAGGTTTAATTTAGATATATTTGTAAAAAATGAGCATCTCACACTAATTCACTTTCTCCCATTTTCAATGTGAGACCAAAAAAAGTCTTTATTAATTGGTATCAAAGCCTTAGGTTACTCTGTTGATCCATTTTGCTTGCTTAGATTTGAAAATTTTTACTGTTACTGTGAATCATTATATCTACTGTTGGTTAATATCATGGAGAGCATAAACAATGTTAATAGCAAGGGTATTCCTACGTTTGATAGACAAAATTATCAATTGTAGAAGAATAAAATATTCTCATATTTGCTTTCACTTAGTCTAGATGTGTTTAAATCTGTTGTCAGTGGCTTTACTCTTACTACTAAAGGTGCTATTATGATACCTACTAATAAGAAGAATTTAGAGTATGATGGAAATATTAGAAATGTCTTATATGGCTCTTTATCAGACAAAGAATTCGCCAAAGTGATAGGGTGCAATACAACTAAACAAATTTGGGACAAATTGAAGAAGATTTATAAAGGAAACAATGTTGTGAAGGAAGTCAAGTTATAAATTTAGAGGAAGAGATTTAAAAATATAAAGATGTTGAATGATGAATTTGTGAATGCCTTCTTTACAAGAGTAAATAAAATTATATGCTCTATTAGATGCTATGGAGAGGAGATTAACAATATTATTATAGTAAGGAAGATATTTATAACCTTATCAGAAGCTTTTAATGCCAAAGTTTCCTCCATAGAAGATAGACATTTGGATAGGCTGCCTCTAAATGATTTACACAGCATATTGGTGGCTTATAAAATGAGAATAGCCCCAATGAAAAAAGAAAAAAAGCCTAAGGCGGAGAAAGAGTTGACCTTCAAAGCCATAAAGAAATTAAAAATTAAAGAACAAGAAGAAGAAACCATTGGTAACTCTGAAGTAGAAGATGGTGATACTAAATTTAATAAAGTTATGACATACATCACCAAAAATATAAGAAAAGGAAAAATGAAGTACAAAGAAAAATGACCCTTGAAGTGCTTTAGTTGTAGAGGGATTAGGTACTTTGTAGTGGATTGCCTAAAGTGAAAAAAAGTAGACAGTGATGATGATGATGATGAGTTAGCCTTAAGAAGGAGAACAAATAAATCCAACTATTCTAAAGCTAGGAATTCAAATGCCAAAAGGAAAAAGAAATTCCTTAGATCCAAAAGAAGAAATTTCTTGAGCAAGTCAGATAAAGAAAATTCTGAAGAAGAAATTGATAATGATTTAAATGATAATGTTATAAAAAATATGCTAGTTACATAGGTAAATGATGAAAAAGAATTCTCAAGTGATAAGGAATCAACTAAAGAGGAAGAGAAAGAGATGGTATAGCAATTTAAGAATAAATTAAGAGCTTGTTTGCATGAAAACAACAAGCTGGAAAAGGAGGTAAAGAATCTTAAGAAGTTGAATGAAAATTCTGATATTGATAAATTTGATCTTCAAGTAAAGAAAAAGGAGTTTGAAGTAAAAAAAAAAAAAAAAGGAGTACTTGAAAAGAATTGAAGAGTTAAATGTACTTGAAGCAAAACAAGGCAAAATACACAAAGATCTTAATGCTAAAGTAATTACACAAAAGTAAGAAGTGTTGAATTTGTAAGTCAAGCTCCATAAGGCTAAATCTAAATTAAAGAAGTATGAAGAGAACTTTATATAGGCCATGGAAGTGAGAGGAGAGTCCTCTTCAGTAAGTGCTATTAAGGAGGATGCTACCAAAAAGTTTGATGGGTATCTAAGCAAACAAAAACCTTATTTCGTGGGGGAAGAAAGGACTTGGCTATATTGAAAAGCCAAATGAAAGGGTAGAAAAGAAAAAGAAAATTATGTCTGTGTTTGAAAGCAAACACAAAGAAAAGATAAAATTGGAAAAATTTGATGTTATAGAGAAGAGAAACCAACCCAAGCTAAAATGAGTTAAGAAAAATATGAAGAAAACTCTTATCCAAAGGAGACAGGTTGTCAAAGACGGAAAGAAAGTTGGCACACCTAAAAATCAGGTGACAAAGGGTGTAATAAATGATTATAATGCTAATTATCACCAAACAGATGTTAAAGATAGGAGATATGAACTTAGTAAAAGAAGAAAATTTAGATTTGAAGGATTTTGCTAGTGCTGTAGTAAATATGGGCACAAGGCTTGTGTGTGCTGGAGTAATGGGCCTATAATAAAGAGGAATGTAAGGCAATAGTCAAAGGAGAGACTCTATTAAGAAAGGAGATAATCTCAAGTGAAAAAAAGTCAAATTCCATTCAGAAACATATTTGTTATATTGGAAGAAATTTGTAAAAAATGTGAAAAGGCTGGATATACTACTAAGGAATGTTTGACAGGCCAGAGAATGCAAAGGAGAGCACCTACATATGCTCTTACATTTGGCCAAAGAAGAAGAAGAATAAGGGAAATGGCAATGGTTATGGAAGTTGCATTAAAAGCTTCCAAGAAAGAAAAGCCATGGATCCTTGATAATGACTACTCTTCACATATGACAGAAGACTTTAAGGTGTTGAAGGAAGTAGAAAAATATAATAGAGGGTTAATTGTATTTGACAATGATGGTACTTTGAAGATTAGAGGTGTTAGTACTGCTAAGATTGATACAAAAAAGCTAAAATCAAAGGAAGTGTTTTATGTTGAAGGACTAAAACACAATCTAATCAGTGTTAACCAATTTTATGATGATAGGCATGAAGTTAGTTTCAGCAAGAGTGGCTGCACAGTAAAAAGATTAAGTGATGATGCTGTTCTTACAAAGGGAGAAAGAACAAATGGAAACTTATACCAAGTTTTTAATAGCAAAAACACATGCTATATGAGCACCAAAGATAAGAATTTATTATGGTATAGGAGATTAGGACATCTTAAACAAAAGGAACTGAACAAATTGTTCAAAAATGAAGCTGTAAAAGATGTACCCAAGTTGAGAAGAGAAAGAAATACCATTTGCAGCACTTGTCCAAAAAGGAAGATGGTGAATGCTACTTGCAAAAATGTGGAGATTTAAACAAAGAAGCCATTGAAGCTCATTCATTTAGATATTTGTGGGCCTATGAGACAAAAATTATCAAAAGGTAATAGGTACTTTATTTCTTTTATTGATGATTTTACAGGAATGACTTGTATTATGTTTTTAAAACATAAATTAGATGCTCTCAATAATTTTAAGAGCTATAAGAAGCTGGTTGAAAATCAGTTGGAGGAAGAATTAAAAGACTTAGGATAAAAAATGGGACAAACTACGCTTGTAGTGAATCTAAAAATTATTTGAAGAAGCATAGAGTGAAGCATGAATATGCTAGTCCCTACAACCCTTAACAAAATAGAGTGACTAAAAGAAAGAATAAAAGTTTAGTGAAGATGGCAAGGACCATGTTGGCTGAGCATGGTACCTCATATGGCTACTAAAGAAAAGCTATCATTACTGCCACTTGATTCAAAACAGATGCTTCATTAAACCACATATAGAGAAGACACCCTATGTGCTGTGGAATGAAAAAAAGCCAAGTGTAAAACATTTTAAAGTATTTGATAGTCGTGCCTCATTAAAATCAAAAGCAAGAATCTTGGAAATTTTGATAAGAATATTGATGAAGGCATATTCTTGGTTTGTGTACCAAATGGAAAAAGCTTTAGATGTTACAAAAAAAAGCTACAGAAAATTGTACATAACTTTTATGTTAAAGTGATTAAAGATGGTTCCACAATGCAATTATAGCATGAGGAAGCTGAAGATGTCATGTGTGATAATGAAAAGGAATCTAAAAGTGATAAATCAGAGGTTGTTCAGCATGAGGAAGACATTGATCCCAAATCACAAGTGATGAAGAAAATGATTTAAACATTCCCAAACTCACAGATTTAGAATTGAAGTTAAGGCTAAAAATATTATTGGCAGTAAAGAGGATTCTGTACAGACTAGAAAAAGGGTAAAAAGTGGTGAACAAACCTCATTGATCTCCGAAGTTGAACTCAAATTAGTAGAAGAAGCATTGAAGCACAAAGAATGGGTATGTGTTATAAATGAAGAGCTTGATCAAATTGAAGAAAACAACACTTGGTATTTAATTCCAAGACTTAAAGGGAAAAACATCATTGGAACCAAGTGGGTGTTCATAAATAAGCTCAATAAAAATGGTGAGGTTGTAAGAAATAAAGCAAGACTTGTTTGCAAAGGCTACTCACAAGTAAAAGGTGTTGATTTTGAAGAGATCTTTGCTTCTGTGGCTAGGCTTAAAGTAATCAGAATATTTATAGCCTTTGTTGCTCAAAGAAATTACAAAGTTTATCATATGGATATAAAATTAGCATTTCTAAATAGAGAGCTTGAAAAAGAGGTATTTATTGAGCAACGTGATGGTTTTATACTTAATTATGATGGTTTAAGTGTATAAATTAAAAAAAGGCTTTATATGGCATAAAGCAAGTTCCAAAAGTATGGTATTCCAAGCTAGATACATGTCTCAAAGAAATGAAATTCAAAAAAGGGAATATGGACAGTAACTTGTACATAAAGGAAGATAAATAGGGTCAATTAATTATTGTGGTTTATGTTGATGACATAATTTTTGCTGCTGAAAAAAAGGCACTTTACACTGTTTTTGCCAATTAGATAAAGAATAAGTTTAAGATATCTATGCTAAGTAAAATGAAATTCTTCTTAGCGCTACAAGTTTTACAAAGCAAGGTTAGAATTTTCCTCTCCCAAGAAAAATATACTTGTGAGTTGTTAAAAAGGTTTGGGATGGAGAACTCTAAAGAAGTAAGCACTCATATCGTTGTTGGAACAAAGTTGAGCAAAGATAAAACAGGTAAAATGGTTAATCAAAAGGAATATAGAAAGTTGATTGGAAGTTTACTATATTTGACAGCTTCAAGGTCTAATTTTCTTTTTGTTGTAACATTTTGCGCTAAATTTCAAAGTAAGCCTAAGGAATCTCACCTCATAGTTGCTAAAAGAATCTTGAGATATGTTAAGGGTATAATAAATTATGGGTTACTTTATGATAGAAGTGGACAACTTAATTTATATAAGTATGTAGATGTTGATTGAGTTGAAAATTGTGATGACAAAAGGTCTACATCAGGTGGTGCATTTTATTTGGGCAATAGGTATGTTTTATGGCATAACAAAAAGCAAAATTCAGTGACTGTAAGCACTATAAAGGCTAAATATGTGGCTACTACTTAGGCTTGTACTCAAATGCTATGGATTAAACAACAACTTGAAGATTTGAAGGTGAATGTGCAATTGTCATTACTGATTGGTTGTGATAACCAAAGTGCCATTAATTTATCAAAGAATCCTATCTAACACTCTAGATCTAAATATATTGAAATCAAGTACCACTTCATTAAAGAAAAAATGGAGGAAAATGAAGTAAAGGTAGAGTATGTGCTTACCACGGAGTAAGTTACAGATATATTTACCAAACCTTTGTCAAGAGAAATGTTCTAGAAGTTAAGGTTGAACTTATGTATTTAGTCAACTTGTTATTCCCACAGCCTTATATGGGTTGTAATTGTTGTAAACCAGATTTAAGTGTGTAAGCAGAAGTGGCTTGTTCAAACATTCAAGGGATAAGTTTTCAGTAAAAAGAAAAGAGCAAGAAAAATAAATTAAGAAGGAGGATAATGCTGAATTTTGTATGGAACAGTAATATGAAGTCACATGAAGGGACAATAAAGGAAATTCGCATGAAGCCACATGGAAGGGCAATAAAGGAAATTTGTCGCAGCTCCAGTAAACCCTATTAAGATTTGCATAAAAGGGAGTATATAAACCGGTAGAACAAGAAAGAGTAGGTGTGAAAAACTAGCCCACCATAAGATAGTGAAATACACCACCGGGAGAGCAAGGGGAAATTCACCACCGAGAGTGCAAAATCTGAAATTCACCATCGGGAGAGCAAAGGCGACACACGCCATCGGGAAAGTAAAGGCGACACACACCCACCATAAGGTAGAGAAGAAATTAGAAACTCACACACCAAAAAAAGGTGAAAAACAACCCACACAAACTAGAAATACACCATCAGGAGAGAGAGAGAGAGACTCCACCGGAAGAGCAGAGCAGACCAGACCAAACATACACCACTGAGAGAGAGAGAGAGAGACTCCACCAGAAGAGCAGAAACACACACATACCAGAAAAGGGGACACGAATACAAACCAAAAGAGGGAGAAAACGATACATCACCGAGAGATCAAACGTGGAAAACGAGACCACCGAGAAAGCAAACATGGAAAACCAAACCAAACCTGGAGAAAGAGAGGACGTGAGACTTGGAGAAGGTGAGACGTTAGAGCAGACCAGACCTAGAGAAAGAGAGGATGTGAGACTTGGAGAAGCGTGAGGTGGTTGAGAAACTTGAACTAGAAAAACCCAAAGCGAGAGGCAGGCAAAGAAACGTGAACCAGCAAAACCAGAAACGTGGTGCATGCCAAAAGATGTAAAACGGCAGACCAGAAGCGTTAGGCTGTTCGTGAGGCGTGAAAAGCAGACCAGTAGCGTGAGGCAGGCCGTGAGATGTGAAAAGGCAGACCTGAAGTGTAAGTGCAGGTCGTAAGACCGTGAGACAGTGAGACCAGGAGTTAGGTGAGACAACCTAGAGAAGAAATTCAGTGTAGCATTCGAGAGAACTCAACGTATTTCCAGATTTCTTCAAGAAAGGTTAGAGAGAGTTTTGGTGATCTTCTAAGCAGCAGTAAAGCAATCTATTCAAATCAAACAGAGGTAATACAAGTTAGAAGAAAGGTAGACACAGTAAGTGGCACTCTTTGTATTATGATTACTTAGTATTTGCAATAATGAAAGGAGTAGAAGATTAAGACATCCATTGTAATCATAAGGAATACCACACTGGTGTTCTCAAGTATAATGGATTGTCTTGGTAAAGGAAGAATCCTTATCACCGTAGAGTACGTCACATTGATGGAACCACGTAAATCTCTCGTGTCCTTACTTTGAATTTACATTCTATGTTTTGAATTGAGTTGTGAATGCAACTAAAGAATCATCAAACCCATAACCTAAAAGAAGACCTAATCAAGAACAACTAATTCGTCTAATAAGCAAGGTGTCTGAAAGGTGACTTTGGGGACTATTGTGACTAGTAGGTAACAATAGATCAACCTTAGTTGAATCTGAGAAAGAGTTCATTTCTGAGAAGAGTTTGAAGTTGTTCACCTATCAATTAAAAAGGAGTGTAATACTGATTCACCTCCCCTCTCAGTATTACAGACTAATAGATCCTAGGGTGAAGTAGGGAACTTCACAATCCTTATAAGTTAAGGTATACCTTTAACTCCCTCCCTTTCCCTATTCTATTATTCTTTGGATTTGTTGTTGAAGGGGGAGATATTTTGCATATATCCAAAGAGAGTATATATTAATCAAAAGGGGGAGTAACTTGATAAATCTAAAAGGGAAAATCAAATAAAGGAGGAGAAATTGTCAAGGGGGAGAAGCAGAAAAAGAAAAAAAAAAGAGTTAAAAATTGAGGTTGTTTCCAATTGATATCATGCCTATATGCAAAAAGGGAGATGGTTAAAGGGAAGCTATGAATGTCAAAAGTAAAGGTCTTTCCTTTTGCTGACACTATTGCTTGTACTTAATTACTGATTTATGGTTTTAATGTGTTACCAATAAATCCAAAGGGGGAGATTGTTGAGTCTATCTTTGATGGTTAATGTTGGATTTGTTATCAACAACATCTCATATATGTGTCATTATTGATTTGATGTTATGAGTGCCTTTGAGATGTATTTGCTATATTTACAAAGTGTTGGCAACTGATCTATTCAAGGGTTAAGGAAGACAATGTACTCTCATTCCCAGAAAGGAGAATCGATAGAGAGAAGCAGTGGGATAGAATAGTTCGATAATGGTTAACGTTGAGAAAAAGCTATTGGTGGGAAGGTAATGTGTTGCTTAGATAGGCTAAGAGATGTAATCTTAGCAATGTTACCTTTATAAACGACCTTAAGTCAAAGATGATGCCAAATTTAAAATAGCAGAAAGTAGTTTTTAAGATTAATGATGTTGCACTCTTTGGAAACTACTAGAATATTGACCTTAAATTTAAGGAGTCAATGCTGACTGTTGACCTTAAATTCAAGGAATTAACGCTAATTATTGATGGTAGGACAACCCTAAATTCAAGGAATCAATATTGACCATTAATGGTAGGGCAATCCTAAACTCAAAGCATATAAATACCCATGCAACTACCGATAAAGAATATAACAAAATAGAGTAGAGCAAAAAAGAGGGAGAATGGCAAACAACTGAGAAAACAAGGCAAGAGAGAAACCTGATAAAGGCAAAGAGTTAAGACCAGGAGAAAGCTTAAGTAGAGATTAGCAAAAAAAAGGGTAGAGATCGATAATGAAAAAGGAAAGAACGATAAAAAGCTTGAGTAGAGACCAGTAGAGAGAGGGCAAAAACCAATAATAAAGAAAGAGAGAACAACAAAAAGCTTGAGCAGAGATCGGTAGAGAAAAGGTAAAGACTAATAGTGAGGAACGAGAGAATAGCAAAAAGCTTAAGAAAAGAATGGCAAAGAAAGCAAAACGACAGAAAGCAAAGAATGGTAGTAAGGAGAGAATAGCAGAAAGAAAGGAGAAGATCAGTTTTTTACCATAACAGTCTGTACATATGAAGAGATCTTTCTCAGAAGAGTTTTTGTTGTAATCTTTTTATGTACTTTTTTGAAAAAAGGTGGGAAACCTTTGGGGTGATTAGGAGATCATTGTAAATAGTTAAGGAGTTATCCTTCCACTATATCATTTGTATCCTTTGATAACAAGGGTGGATTGTGTGATTTAGGAGTGATCCTATCATACTGTGGATGTAGCTCACACGTTATAGGTAAACCACATAAAAATTTTGTGTGTTTTAAGATGTTTGTACTTGCTTGATATTTATACGGTCATTCTCATATAAATAAGTAAAATAAAAATAGATAATAGATTTTAACAAATTATAGAGGTTTAATCTAGACAAATTTATAAAAATTGAACATTTCACACTAATTCACCTTTTCTTCTACTTAGTGTGAAATTCAAAAAGGTCCTTATCATTTTATATGGTTGTTAACATGATTCTTAAGCTTTATTATATACATAAAAGAGAAGTAAAATTAACATGATTTACTTGACTTAAGTATGAATGAACTCATTGGATGTCATCGACTTTTAGTGGAATCATAATAAATACTAATATTGCAATTAAGCAAGGAAAAGGAGGCATTGTATTGAATTTCCATAATTACAAAGGAGTGTAACTATTCACATTTTAAGGTATGACTAGAAATTTCTCTAATAAAATTCTTAAACTTTTAACAATTCATGTGGCAATGTAAAGGATCGCTGAATGTCACGATTCTATATGCACATAAAGTAGGATAGTCTAATAACAATTCATTATAAATAGAAAATATAATGGTTGGATAGTAATAGAGGATACAAGGACTTTATCATCTAGTCATTTTAGTTTTGTTTTTCAACATTTAAGTAGGCAAATTGATGGTGTTGATCATGATTTAACTAAGATAACATTGTAAATAAAAGAGGTTGTTTGATATGAAAATAATGTATGTTATATTTTTTTTTTATTGAACAAGATGTTTATGGATGCTTTAAATACATAAAAATTCAATGTTTTCTAAAAAAAATTATTTAGTGAATAAATAGTTACATTTTGTGAATGTGTGCTACTATATAGTACAAACACTTTTAAAAAAATCTTTGTTTATGTCAAATATGTAATGAACAAAATATTTATTTAAAATTTCTCTCATATTTTAAGACACTCTAAAATGTATCTAATAAAAAAGGTTTATATTGCATGTTGTACATTTTTAATGCATGTATTGGATGGATACTCTTAATATGTGTTGAATATTAATATATCACATAATATTAGATATATATAAAATTAATTTTAAAATTTTTAAAAATAATATACATAGTAATTTTTTTGATAAATATAATAAATAATATGATAATAAAAAATAAATATATTTTATCTTATTAATTATATTAACTATTTTTAATCATAAATTTTTAAATATTATGTTAAATGTATATGCAACACATGATTTTAAAAATTTTTAACAAAATACTAATTAAAACATAAAATAATATAGTAATTATTATAAATTATAAATTAAAAAAATTATTAATATTATCAAAGATATTTAAATTATGTATGTAGATAGATATATATATCTATCTATAATATCTAATATATATTTTATAATCTAGTGTACCTCCGGTCATGTCTTAAAAGCCGGCGCCCCCGGCCGCCAACTCTAATTCAGATGCATCGTCGTTTAATTCCCTAGAACTTGCACGGGGTAATCTTAGACCTAATAATTGTCCACGAATCGGTTGACGCGGGAAAATGATGTCCGTGGAAAGCACAGCAGAGGTCGGAGGAGCGACTTCTCCCAACGCTATGGTGCTTCGTCTCCAAAATCAACTTTCCTCTTTATCCAAGGTAATTTTCTACTGCTGTTCCAGATTTATGATTCCACGCTTCTTCTCTTCTTTGGTAGAAAATATTCGGATCATATGTTGCGTAGTTAGGAATTTTAAATGTTGTGGAAGAAAAACGAAGTGAAGCGCTTCAGTTAGGTTTCTTACATTCTGTGTTTCCTTGCTTCTATCCGCAAGTTCCCACATTATTTTCTGGGGATTCAGGCAATGATGAATTCTTCCATAAGATTCCCACGTAGAAGAAATATCAGGTTATAAGGGTGTCTTTAATTACTTCTGCAGTCTGTTGGGTATGGAGATGAAAGCTCAGTTTCAGAGCTGGTCAGTTTCCTTGATTCAACATCAGATGCAGCTTTGTCGGATCCTGAGAACCAAGATGCACAAAGCAATGCTTTTGAAGCTGTCTCCGAGATTCATAGATTTTTGTCCTCCCCTTTGCCAAGCCAGGTTTAGGCTCTTTTGTTTTTTTTTTGGTCAAATGGCTCTGACTGAGAGTTCAATACTTTTGTTTAAATTTTGGTCTCGGTGGATTGTTTGTTTTTCAGTTTTGCTAGTGTATGCTTTACCAGCTTTAGTGGTATTGCAGGTGGTTATTGATGCACTTTCATTTGAGTTGCCAAAGGCAGTTTCAAAGTTTGCAGCGTTGTCAGATAGGTGCCTGGATGTTGCTGATTGTGTTATTGACAGTCTTACATCATCATGTAACCCACGTGACATGTTGTCAATTCTTTGTGAGGTGCATAGTTTAAACAGTGGCATTGTGTTGTCGTTTGCTCTATTCATGGCTATGTTGGCATTAATTCAAAGTCACTGTGAATCCCTTTTGAGCCAGTTAATCATAACAAAAGCTTGGAGGAATAATTCTGCAAACCAAGACTTTAGTGGAAGTATTAATGCTACCCAGAACATCTCATTGCAAGCAATCAATTTTGTCATCATATGGCAGTACATTCATGATACATTACACTTCAATCATTGGTTTTGATGATTAACGGCAATTTATAAACTTACAAATGCCAACACTTTTCACATTGGCAATGATATTGTTTAATTCCTTGAGGATTAAATTGATTTTTATCATCAGGGATGATGTGACTGTACTAATACTATATATGTTGCTGTTTCCTGTGATTAATTATTTAATACTTGTGGTTTTCTTTTGACTTCTAACTTGTGGATGCTATGAAAACAGGCATTAGATTCCTCAAGAAGAATGATTAATGCATCTCGTTATGTTGCTCCTCTTCTAAGTGGCCTTTCAAAAGGTGATAACACGGTAACATGGTTACTTGATTGATTAAGGCTCAATGCTTCTCTTTATGTAATGGTGTTGCTTAATACCAGTATTAAAGAACTTTCTGATTGCAGTTGAAATGTAATTGTTTGATAGCCCTTTGTTGAAAGTCTGTATAAATTTGTTTTCTTATGTTTCTTTGTTATTGCTGCAAAATATGAGTTTTACAATAATATATAAAATTCACAAGTTCAGTAATGTAGCTACATCTGCATGCAAATTTTGGGCAAAATTTATGTAGGAGATATTTCAGAAGGTAAACATTGATTTAATAAGGAAAACATATTTTAAATCAGTGGTTTTGGATAATGGTTGAGTTCTAGTCTAATTTCAGACTGTCTTTAATGTAGAATCCTTCTATTGGGTCATGTGGAACATTTCCTAAAAGCTATTTTTGTTGATGTGCTGGTTTATGTCATGGATGAGCTAAATCAAATTGCCAGTGTGATTGAGCTCAAAGAAAATATATATTCTCTTGGGTTTTCAGTATTCATTTCTATTAAGAAGCATCACTTCAAGCAAGCAAAAGTAGCAGTTCATGTTATTCTGAATGTTCTGAAGGCTGTTTGCTTGGAGCCCGGTGAACAGTGTACAGAGTGCATAAATTTATTTGGCAGAGCTTTAAGCACTGCTGATTCTATTCGTGTGATCAGTGCAAAATTGGTAAGTTCTAAATATATTGTCTTATGCTTTTCTTAGTTGTCTATAATCATGGTCTAATCAAGATTATCTCTTATCTATTTCCACCTGTTTTGGGAGGTGATAGGAAGGCAGAGAAAATGAAAAGCTTTGTGCACTACTTGGTTTATATGTCTTACAGATCATGGTTGGTAATTTCTACTCCCATGAAACTCCAGGTTTATGGTTTTTGTTTGAGAACATGCCTTCATATATGCCATAATCAATTGTTACATGCTCTGCACTCTAGCTACATGAGTTTGTACATTGAGCCCATTGTGCTGTTACTCTTTGATTTTTTTTCATGGTCCATGTTAGCCTCTCTTATATTTCATCATCAAAACTGTTAGGTGATCCATGCCTTAAGTTACACCTTTAATGTGCAGGCTCTTCTTTCACTATGTGTTGGACACGAGATTTCAAGCTGTCTTCCTCTAATGTTCCAGTTGTCAAATTTTTTACCATACTGTGGTTTATCATATATTGGCTTATTAACTGGGTCCAATGAAGATGTCTTGACTAGCATGCTTGTGGAAGGTACCTTGAATACCATTCTTTGCATGTCAAATATCTTTCAAGTTGAGGTAAATAGTAACTTTTTAGTTTGAAGTCCCACTGACTCATGTTTTTACAGAATGCAAAGATGATGAAGATAATTTTATGAACTGTTTATGCTATATCAAACATGGGGCATCTCTTTCAGGCATGTATTTCCAAGAAACCAATGCGTGTTTTTATCATCCTAATCATTCCTCTATTTATGATTGCTTTTTTTAACTATTATTCTTTGGTTAAGCATTCTCTCTGTTTTTGTCTTTTTTTAAAATAATTTTGATGCAGTGATGTGGGGCCTTATTTCTGAGGGGGTCACTCATGCTGCAGGGGAGAATATTTCTGCTGTCAAGTATGAGCTTCAAAGTAACCAGACTAGTAGGTGGCAAGCAGTAGCAATGTTAAAGCACATACTATCATCTGCCAATATGCCATGGGAATTAAAGACCCATGTTGTTGACTTCTTGCTTTGCATTGCTAGTGAAAATCTAGCAAAAAACTGCACTGATGAACATGCTGATTGCTCTCTATACATGCCTAGTCTTTGTGCTGCTCTGCAGGTATCTCTCCATTTTGAATTTGCACATCAATACCTCCAATCTCGATGAGCTAACTGCAAAAATAAATGTTTGCAGGCCATTTCGGAGGTTATCATCTACGCACCAAGCACTGTGGTAAGGAAGAATGCCTTTGAAGCACTGAAAAGGGTAAAGGCTCTATTACTGGATGATGTGAGAGATATTTAGTTAGGAAGGAATTAGAACAATTAAATCTCACAGCTAGCATAGTGCACAACAGAATGAGATGACAAGAAAAGATTCATTTAGGTGATTTTGATTAAATTTTTGATTGAGGCTTTGCTGTTGTTGTTGTGAGACATCTTTAATTGACAGTCAACTGCACTGCAAACTGCATTTCCATTTTTGTGTTTTCTTTGTGCGAGGCATCAAATTGGTGTATTCTGATACACTATTTTCTCAATAGACACACATTATTAATGTTGACATCAATTTACTAAATGAATCTAGGTGCTTGCTGATATTCCAGCTCCTCATAAACTCGATATGATGAAAGCTTTAATTGCAAGAACAGATTCTCCTTCAATGGTAAATCCATGCATATTGGTTTATTTGACATAAGCAAGCATTTGTTCAACTTGTAAATTTCATCTTTTGAAGAATTAGTTGTTACAATGATGAACAGATTGCCATTCTTTTGGATCTTGTTAGAGGGGAATTGCACACAGAAAATTGCCAAGCAAAATCATTGTGCAATGATGATGTCCTCCAAGCTGAAAATAATGCATGTTCAACTATTTTGCTGTGGAATGCTAGTGTTCTTGAATTGGTGGAGCTAGTTTTGAGGCCTCCAAAGGGAGGACCACCATCCTTTCCTGAGCATGTTGATTCGGTAATTTTCTTTTTGGTTTGATTGCAGTCCCCCTACTTATGCTCCACACAGGCTTCTTCCTCTCTTCAACCTTTTTTGGAGGGCCAAGTAGCTTTTTGATGTAATATTTGGTTATGTCTGTCTAATAAGCACTGCAGGTTCCTTAATAAGTTTTGAAATGAGAATTGAAAATGGAACTTTTCACATGAATTTTCTATTAAACAAAAAGGTATACATACATACATACATACATACATATATATATAGATATATATATATATGTATATATATATGTATATATATATATATATATATATATATATATATATATGTATATATTTATATATGTATGTATGTAGATAGATAGATAGATATATGACCTAAACTTCTTCATAGTTGTGTTGAATCTCTTGAACCATACTCTTGGAGATTGCTTTAAACCATAAAGGGACCTTTCAGCTTACATGCTTTTCTTGTTTCTTCTTTGATCTCAAAGCCAAGGGGAATTCTCATGTAAATTTCTTTTTCCAACTCCCCATTTAGGAAGACATTTTTTATATCCATTTGGTGTAGCTGCCTATCAAGATTGACAATTAAAGACATTAATACTCCAGTGAAATTCAATTTGGTGACTAGAGTAAAGGTCTCCTCATAGTCTATGACAAAGGTTTGGGTGAATCCCTGAGTCAGAAATTTAGCTTTGTACTTTCCTATGGTTCCATCTAACTGTATTTTATTGTAAATACTCATTTGCCCCTTTCTTTTCTTTGGGTAATTCAACAATTGCTAATATGTTATTTTCTAATTGTACCTTCATCTCTTCTAATGGCTGCCTCCCTATTTGGATCTTTCAAAGCACTTTGGATGTCCTTGGGATTCTATGCTGTCTATCTTTGTAGTGAATGCTTTATACAGAAAAAGATAACTTTGAATAAGTTCAATGATTAGTAATAGAATGCTGAGTGCAAGACTTATCTCCTTTCTAACTGCAATAGGGATATTCAGATCATTTATTTGTGCATCATTTTCCTTTGTGTCTTTTAGACTTGGCTCCAGATCGGATGATATACCTTCATCTTAGTGAATGCTTCCCAAATGGTGGGAAGAGGTTTTGCACCATGTATCCATCCACTCATTTTATCAAGATCCTTGTTAAAATCTTAAAGGAAATCAAATGCACTCTCCTTTTCCAACGTATGATTATATTTAATTTCATCTTCTGGAGAATGCCAATTTGCATCATAAAAGAGGTCCATCTCTTACCACAGTACAGTTAGAACATTATAATATTCAGTAACAGTCATGTTTCCTTGCCTAGTACTACAAAGGGCAGAGTGAATCTCAAAGCACTGAGCTGTATTTGACAGGTCTAAGTAAATTTCTTATACTGCTTCCCAAATGTCTTTTGTGGTTTTGTAGAAGAGGAAGATTCAATCAATCTTTAGTTCCAATGAATTGATTGGCTAAACCTTGACAATAGATTTCTTTGAATCTTAAAATAGCTAATTCCAGCAATGGCATAGGGTTGGTACCATATGGGTATCCAACCTCGCCTGTGCCTTTCATCACCAAGAGGACTGACTGATTGGAACCACACACAAAAATTAGTTCCATTCAATTTATGTTGAGTGATTTGTAGAGAAGGAGAATCAAGACTAAAAAGCACCGATGATTGGGAGATTATAGATGAAGTTGTTGATGTAGCAGGAAGAATTAGACCACCTGATCCTAAAATTTCTTATCTATTCAACAAGAAGACATACATTAAATTAATTTTTTATCTAGATTTTAAAATTATGCAGAAAATATAGAAAATCATTTTAAAAAAAGAAAAATCAACAGATACATAAAATCAATGGTCAGCTAACTTGAAGGAATCAGATATTTGATTTGATCTTAATATAGCTGGACTAACTACAAGAAATTAGGGATTTGAACTAATTTGATTTGATTTGATTTTCTAACAAGTTTCTTGTTTGAAACTCTTTTAATTTGTATCTGGTATGATATTTCACAGGTTTCAGCTACCCTCAACCTGTACAGATTTGTCTTGATAACAGAATCAGCAGGTAACGTAGAAATTTGTTGACTCATAGAAGTTCAAGCAATAAAAAATCTCTAAGTGAATTGTGCAAATTTATTGTTGCTCTTGACAGTCTTATGTGAAATTTATCCCAAACCATTGTGTTAGAATTTGTTGATGCAAAAGAAAATAGTTTGGTCTTGTATTGAGGCTGTTTCAACCTGAGGAATATGTAGTTATGTTGTTCTATCATTCATTCCAAGGCCCTTGAAATTATAATATGTTTGAAATTAGCAAGTTACCTGTCATCGGCTGCATAGTGATCAGCAAATGGCTCAATGGAATTTCTCAACTCAAGCATATTTGCCAACCTACATACTAATCTCACAGATAATGGGATGATGGAAGGTGGTTTATACTAATTGACTAAGAGCTCTATAGTTTAGGTTGAATCAAGGAAAGATGATCAAATGGAAGTCACTAGTAGGCCTGACATATTGATGAAATATTTCGTTGTTTTGATTATGAACAAGACACTTTTTTAACAGTATAGTTTGTGGACTATGTGTTGCCCTGTTTAGTAGGTTAACTGACACTAGGTCACGCCCTCCATCATGGATGTTTATGTCAATAAACTTAATTTGCCTTAAGTTCCAAAGTTTGAAGGGCTCTTCTTATAACAGCGGGGTAACTTCATTATGAATTGGAGGTCACATGTTTGAATAACGGAGAGAGTCTCATTGTGAAAATAAAGATAAAGCTGTACATATATGGCCCTTGTGCAAGCTTAAAATACCATGGGAGCAGCCTTTTTTGGGGTCATTTGCTATATCTCATACAGTGTTAAATGAAACAGGGAAAACAAACTACACTGGGGTACTGTCTCAGAGCAATTTAAGGAAGGCTTACAATGAATGGCTTCTACCCCTTCGGACCCTTTTGACAGGCATTATTGCAGAGAACAAGAATGATTCTGATCAACTTGCCCTTGAGATAGAATGCGCCCTATACCCAGTTGTGATAGTTTTGTATCGTTGTATTGAGCTTGTTGAAGAAAAGCTAAGACATTTGACTTAATCAGCCACACATTCTACTGCATGGTGTGGACAAGTCTCATTTCTCTAGACTGCAAAGATACCTGTCTTTGACTTGGATCTACCAGAATGCTCTAAATCTGTGCTTGTGCTACTATTAGCTGAAGCAGGTCTATGATACAAGCATAAGTCAAACTATCGAAGCTCTACTTACCATTTCTGGGTCGCATGTCTTTTCTGGCATTCCTGCATTTAACTCCAGGTATCATGTTCCATTAATTTAAAATCTGCCTTGGAATAGACCCTAATTTTCAAAGAATTTTCCTATATGTTTAGAGTGGTGGACAGGCATGCGGGTTACCAATTTGATCCAGCTACGAGGTTATGTAATGTTTGTTTAGAAACTGACATGGTGAACTAAGTGCACATCTGTTGCTACTCTTGGGGGCAATTTCTTTCCTCTTGTCTGCCATTCGTACCCTGCTATAATGTGGGAAGTCGCTTGTGCGTGCGCTGGTCTCGTCTTGTGTAAAAGTACACCATTCTGGTCGAATGTGTACTGTTCATCATTGGAAATCTTCGGGCCAAATGGAAATTGCGTATGCACCCAAATTAGTGCTTTGGGAGAAATATTTCTCCCATTTTGATATCCCAATAATAGTTACGATATTTGAAGATTTCCAACAAAAGATATCATTTCTCTCCAATCAAAATCAGTAAATGAAATCAAAAGCAGTGTTTAGGAAAAACTAAAAATGATAACGAAGTTGCAAGGAGCAACAAAATAATCAACTGTTTACCTGCGAATGATGACGTAGTTACTTTCTACATGTAGTTACCCAACAACTAAAGGTTTTATCCCCTAGAAAAGTTGTGGCAAATGACCCCTGCAACATTAACGGCCTGTGGCCTTTGTTCTACACAGAAAACCTCCTTCATGGTTCATTCGCTTGATTTTGAACTTCTATAGTAACTGGGCAAGCCAGAGTTGTCGTATCCAGGATTCTGACCAAATTTTTTCCGGGATTTCCCTGGAGTTGTTTGTGCGGACATCCAAAAGCGGCTAGTCATTCTACTTACAATTGAGTATATTGTTTAGAGATGTTGTCATTCTATCAGCTCGTTCTATGTAAGGCCTCCGCGGAAGAATCCTCTTCTGACGGCCATGAATTTAGATCAGGAAGCAAGAAACGTCTATCATGGTTTGAAACTGCCTTTAGTTATTCAGAAAAAATCCACCGTTGGATTCTCTTCATTTATGGAAGGTGTAGGTAAAGTGGCAAGAGTTTGATTGAGAGGAGAAGAGGATTGTCGCTAGATTCATTTTCTACCCAGTTACGTTAAAACAGATGGACAGAATTACCTTCAATTGTTTAAAGTTCTCATTTCTCGCTCTCTGTTCTTCAAATGTTGCATGCAAAGTCGCTAATTCCAGCCGAATGAAAAAGATTAGCATGAAATGGGAAGTCACAATTATGGAAAAAGGCACATGGACAGATTAACATGCACATAACTTCTTCAGACAAACCCGTTCCTTCAGAGCGAACTCTTCTCCTCTTTAAGCTCAGCAAATGTCTGCAGCATATTAAGTCATCAGATATTAGAAAATTTTTAACTAAACAAAAATCCTAAGAAGCCTGTCTGTCGATTTCAACAGGCAGGCAATAGAGTTTGGGAGATCAAATTCACCTTTATTTTTCTTGACCTCTTGGGTAGTAGTTCTTGTGGTTTCAGCAGTGGCAGTAACATGCAAAATGTTAGGACAAACACAATCACAACCTGTTAGGAAACACCAAAATATTTGGAAGGGGAAATAACGAAATTCTTTAAAAGCATGCTAAACGCGACGTGGTTTAACTAAGAAGGGCGACAACGATTTAGGCAAAACTCAAAACCAAGTTTGGTGGTTGGGAGTGGGACCCATGACCCAACTAAGAAGTAACGAGAGGATATGTAACCGAATATTTCGATCGGAAATGCCACTTAGCTGTATCACAAGGGGACACAACAGGGCACAAACAGGAGCCCCAAAAAAGTAACCAATGAGAAAATGTTTTGTTGTTCTTTTTTGTTTAAAGTTGCGGCCATCGGAGATAACAGGGGCAGCTTAAGGTTAAGGCAGTGCACTTGCTCTCCCTCACATTTGTGCAGAATCGGATTGCTTGGTGGCAGTTCAAGCTATTCTATTTCAACACTTGGACTCCTCTAAACAGGGATTATTTGTGAAAGATGTTAGATGTCTTTCTTCGACCTTCGAAAGCTTTAGCATTCAACATGTAAGGCGAGATACCAACGAGGCAGCTCATGTGCTAGCAAAAATTTCTTTGTCTAGACTAGGCGAGACCACATAATGTAGGGAAAGCCTTAGTCTTGTTTTCACTCAAATGTAATAGATTTGCCACCATGAATAAAATTACATCCTTTTTCTCAAAAAAAAAAAAAAGGAAAAAAAGAAAAATGAAAGGTTAAGATTGAAAAAAATGCAAGCAGAAAAAATCAGAAAATTATGGACAAGGGGAAACAAACAATTTCCTTTTTTTTATTACACAAATATAGGGGTATTATTTTTTTTTCCATAAAGATGATTTTTTCGTTTTTTAAAGAGTATCATAAATTAGAATAAATAAGAGTTTGTTAATAAATGATAATAAACTTGAGCTGAAATCAAACCAAATTCTCAAAATGATAACAAACTTGACCTTAATCAAGCATAATTGTTATATGCTAAATAAATAATAATTTTTCTTGATATTGTTGTATTGCTAGCATTTACTTATTTAACGATATTATGAGAATTAGAGAATGTTTATATATTTTGATGAGATAAGCCAAAACTATATAGTTCTATCTTTGTTATTAATTATAATTTTTCTTATAAAATAGTCTAGCAAGGATTTGCTCAAGTTTTTAATTTTAATGAGATATTCTTTGACTATTAATAGTTCCTACACTATATCATGCTTATGCAGATAGATCCTACATTATGATTATTGGCAAATGTGTGCTAGTTTGCCTTTAAAGAGCATTGATTTGGATAAGTTTTATACTTATAATTGTCTATAATACTTTTTATAGTAGATTTTTGTTATATTAAAAGAGTATATTAATGTTAATTAAATTTTTGATTGTTCACCTTTAAAGTTGAAATAATGGGTTAAAAGACTAATAAACAAATGATTCTTACTTGATCTATATTAAATTTGAGTTATAGCTATAAAGATAATTAATATGAGACAAATTGCTTAAGATATTTTCTAATAGATATTTTATTGTCAATGAAATTGAAGCTATAAGTATTAATGTATCGTGATAGCCAAGTTTTCATTTTTCATATTAACAATAAGTTATATAATGGAGAAAATAGACATATTTGTCTAAAACATGAGTTATTAAAATAGTTAAGTGATGGAGTAATATCACTTGATTTTATATAGTTAAAAATGATTTGAAATGATCCTTTAACTAAGTTATTAAGCAAAAAGTCAATACATTAAAGTGAATAAGACTAATGCCTATAAAGTATAAGAAAAAAATAATAGAAATCCAACTTATATGATAGAAAATTCCTTGAAATGGGTTCATATGGGTAATACTAAGTCACTGATTCATTTTATATACATTATCAAAGCTATAAGTCTCATCTTATAGTGTAAAAAATGCAAAAATTTCAATATTTAAGAATGACTTATATTATTAATGAACTCTATATTTTTTATAAGTGATTTATTGCTAGAATATATAACAGACAGATTCAACTATATAAAAATAAAGTGGAGTTGCTCTTATGAGATCAAAGACAAGATCCTAGATTTCTTATGAAAATAAACCAAGCATGCACATACTTAACCATGTTAAACAATATCATTTTAGAAAATATAATATAGATATAGGTTTACTAAAATTATTTAAAAAGTTATGGTTTATAAAATTTTATATTTTACCATACTTATGAATTTAAATCTTGCATGTTATAATCTTTGGTTCATAGCTTAAAAAGTACCAAAGATATTGTGTTATATTTTCATTGATTTAGTAGAATCAACTTTTTAAAATAGTAAGAAATTGTTGTAAATTAATGTATTTTTACAAATTAATTATCATATTTTTATACTTAGTCAATTAGTTTTTTTATAACTGTTAGACTATTGTTGGATGACCATTAAATTGACTATTTTATGACTATTAGACTAGTTATTATGTATTTATTATTAATTATTATGAATAATAATAATAATAACTATTTATTACCATTCAAATTTATATTTAACATTATTATACTTTATAAGTTATTAAGTTATAACTAATATAAATTAATTTCTTCTTCTTATTCTTAAGAAACAATAAATATCCTTTACAACAATTTATAGTTTATTACTAAGTGAATCAAAAAATTTAATTTTTTTATTATCATACTATTTGAAGTATATATTAATGAAAAAATCTGTTATATTTTGAGAGGATAATTACTATAATTTATTATAATAAGACAATTTGTTTACAAGGTATATTTTAAATATGATATCTTTTTGTTAATTTACTTTTATCACAATATTATGTTAATTTTCTAATAACTTTTTCATCTACTCGACCTAGATTAGAACCATTCAAAAGGTTTTTTTTCCCCTTTCAACAAGCTATTATTATTATTATTATTGCTATTTGAAATGTAAGACTTTCATGTAAGCATGCCAAAACATTATTTTGTTAAGGTTTTTTTAAAAAGGTAATGATAATGAAAATAACTTTAGGTTGGATGATGTAATTGTATAAAGTTAAAATTAAGTGATAAAAATAAAAATAAATTGTAAATTACCATACAACGAGGAGTCAAGAGACTAATACCTTTTTTTTTTTTATCTTCATAAAAAAGAATATTAGCACTTTGGGTTGGTTGAAATTTGAAACCTCGTTGCAAGGCTTTTTAGAGTGCCAATGAAAATTATTATAGAATTTTTATTGTTCAAATATTTGGCTAAGAAAAAAACTACCAAATTTTTTGCTTCTAAGGTATATATAAACGAGTCACCATTTTCAACTGACACTGTGGCATGAGTTCATAATGGCATTTGCAAGGCCTTCATATTTGGCCAAAGACAATCCAACCAGTGATATCCTTCTATCCTTTGTCGTGTATTTGTGCCATTTATTAGCCATGTTTTCACCTTTTGGATGGAAAAAAATTATTCGAACACCATAATCATTTGCCTGGAAAGTAAAACACAATTGATGGAAGTCTTATTGTACTAGTTCAAATAATGGAATTGATACTTTATAAAACCTTGGACCATCATTGATAAGGGCAAGGTCAAAAAAAAAAATAAAAGAAGGACTCATCAATTTGATATGTGAAATTTATTTACAAGAAGTCACTAGGCATGACTTAAGGATGATGAAGGCTTTACTAGGGCTTGCAAATGTGTCATTTATGGAGGAATATGAAAACCATGGCCTTGGAAAGGAAGTTGGAGTTGGGAGCCCATGTTTGGGCATTTGAATGGGTTATTTTCATGAGTTATATTGTTATGTAGTGGGTTGGATGAATTTTAGCATCTTAATGAGTTATTTTCATAGGGTTTTATCATTATTTAGTGGGCTAGACGAATTTCCTTAATTAGCTCATCATAGTAACTAAGGTTTTTGAGGGTTAGCATATAAAAAGGGAAAGAAAGATGGTTGGAGGAGAAGAACAGTTTTTATGAGTGTATGAGTTATTTTCTCTAATTTTTTGAAAACTAATTCTGAACTTTTATACTTGAGTGTGTTGGTTTAATAGACTTATCTTATTTAATGTTGTTATTGTTAAAAGTGGCGTCTGAATCTTATAGTTCTGGTTCTTAAATATTTATAATCATTGGGTTAGAACTTCAATCCTTTAACCTATATTAGAATGATCCTATACCAATATTGGTGTTGGGTTTCATTTACTTATAATTGGAATTTATATCATTTGGTATTAGACCTTTAGCTTCAATTCAAGTTAGTTATCCTTTTGTTATCATTTTTTCGTGTGTTCTTCTTTGTTAGTTGAATTTTCAATTAAAAAAATTCATGTGTTTCTTATGTTTCGTTGCTGCTGTTCATTTGTTCTACAAAAACACCTATTAGTTAATAAAAAAAAATCGGCTTCATTATTCAATTAGTCATTTACTCAATTAGATTTGATAATTGATTGTTGTCTGATTACATTGCTAAATTCATTGAATTCCTTGTCATTTTATTTGCTTTATTGCCCATCTTCCTTGATTATGTCACTTTTATGAAGAGGTAGGTCTAAGATTGATATATTCAAGTTTTGTTTGATCAAATTTAGTTTACTTAAAACCTTTTGGAAAAGCTTTTGAATGTAAAATTACAATTGATTGTGTGAAACACATTGAGTGAAGTGAAAACACGTAAGGAATCAATTTGAGAGGATTACATTTTTTATTCTTTATCATTTTTTACTGCTATAAACATGTCACACAATAAAACTGATAGCCCTATTAAAGGGGAGAAGGAATTTGCCTTACTAGATCTTAAATTTTTTATGAAAGCCCTAAAGGGGAAGTTTGAGAGAATGGAGTTTATGTTTAGTGAAATGTTGTATAGAATGGAGAGAATTGAAAGGGAGTTTAATAGGAGACCTAGGAGGGTCACTGTTAGCGTTAGAGCTTGGAGGAAAGGATGAAGATGAGTATGAAGAGGGCGATAACATTAGTGGAAGTTATAGAAAGGGCTTTAAAAGGGGTTAAGGTAACAAGTAGAGGAATTTGTGGTAGTGGAACCAAGAATGATAGGTATATTGAAAACCGTGAGCAAAGGACTAGGGGGGAAGAAGGGGTAGACAAAAATCTTAGTAGTATTAAAATGAAAATACCTTTTTTCCAAGGGAAAGTTAACCCTAATGTCTATTTGGATTGGGAATGAAAGGTAGAATTAATATATGAGTGTCACAACTTCTTCGAGGAGAAGAAGGTGAAGTTAGTTGTGGCAGAGTTCACTGATTATACTGTAGTATGGTAGGACTAACAAGTTACCACTGTGAGAAGAAACTTTGAGAGAACCATAGAAACTTGGAATGAGTTAAAGACTGTGATGAGAAAGAGATTTGTTCTTAACTCTTATTGTAGGGATTTGTATAACAAGTTACAGAACCTTAGACAAGGTTTCAAGAATATGAAAAAGTACTATAAGGAGATAGAGATTATATGGTTAGGGCAAATGTAATGGAGGATAGAGAGGTAACCATGACTAGGTTCCTCTAAGGGTTGAATAAAAGTATAATTGAAGTGGTAGAACTGTAGAAAACCATGTACCTTAAAGAGAAAATGTAACTAACTTAATTGAATAGGTTCATAATGTCCTAACAAGAGAACTATATACTTTAAAGAGAATAATGACTAGACGGCAATAAAGCTAGTGATGAAGACCAAATGCCACCACTAAAGGATGCTAGTGATGTTGATGAGAGGATAGAGTATTCAAAGCATGATAGAAGGCTTTTAATAGCAAAGATAGCCCTTAGTGTGTAAGTTAAGGAGAATGATATTGAGATATAGTAGAAAAATATTTTCCATACTTGGTGTTTAGTTCGGGGTAGACTCTATTGCTTGATCATAGATGGAGATAGTTGCACTAATGTAGCAAATACAGGTTGGTGGAGAAATTGAACTTGCTTACAACTAAACATCCTAGGCCATATAACTTATAGTGGTTAAATGACAATAAAGTAGTGATAGTGACAAAACAAGTTGTGGTTCTATTTTTCATTGGTAGATATAAGGACGAGTTGTTTTGTGATATTGTATTTATGCAGGTAGGACATTTATTATTAGGTTGTACTTGGCAATTTGATAGAAAAGTTTTGTATAATGGTTAGAAGAACTGTTATTCTTTCACCATGGATGGAAAACCATTCACACTTGTTCCATTGATTCCAAAATAGGTATATGAATATCAAGTGAGACTTTATGAAACTAAACAAAAGAAAAGGAGTGAAAAGAAAGAGAGAGTAGAGAGAAAAGAAAGTGAAGGAGAGAAAAAAAAAGTGGAAGCACTTGAGAGTGCTAATTACAAGAGTGGTCAGGTTCAAAAAAGTAAAGATGAGAGAAAACCAGTGAGTGTGTTTGCAAAAGGAGCAAATGTTAAGGTTGGCTTCCATGTTAAGCAACAAATGATCTTAATCCTTTACATAGATTCTTATTTCTCTAATACTGACCTTGATTCATTTTTGCCTAATGTTGTTTCATCTTTGTTGTACGATTATAATGATGTATTCCTTAAGGAGATCCCAGATGGCTTACCATTAAAGAGAAGGATTGAATACCACATTGATGTTATTACTGGAGCTCCTATTCCCAATAAGCTAGCATATAGAAGTAATCCTGAGGAGACAAAGGAGCTTTAAAGGCAAGTCGATGAATTAATGAAGAAGGGACATGTAAGGGAAAGTATAAGCTCATGTGCAATGCCAGTGTTGCTTATACCAAAGAAAGATGGATCTTGGAAGATGTGTATTGATTGTAGAACTATCAACAAAATAATAATTAAGTATCAATATCCTGTACCTAGGCTTGATGAATTGCATGGTGCTTGTTACTTATTTAAAATTGACCTTAAGAATAGCTATCATCAAATTAGGATGAGGGAAGGTGATGAATGGAAAACTATATTCAAGACTAAAAATGGTTTGTATGAATGGTTAGTTATACCCTTCAGTTTAACTAATGCACTTAGTACTTTTATGAGACTAATGAATCATGTTTTAAGACCTTTCTTAGGAAAATTTGTTGTGGCTTATTTTGATGACATATTAGTATATAATAGGAATTTAGAAGAGTATGTTGAACATTTGCATTGTTTGCTTAATGTGTTGAGAAAAGCAAAATTGTTTGCCAATTTAAAGAAATGTGATTTTTGTAAGGATCATGTCCTTTTCTTGGGTTATGTTGTATCCGCTTATGGTATAGAGGTTGATAAAGAGAAGATTAAAGCTATTCAAGAATGGCTTATACCTAAAAGCGTGAGTGATGTGAAGAGTTTCCATGGTTTGACTAACTTTTATAGGAAGTTCATTAAGGATTTTAGTACTATAGTTGCATCATTAATTGAGGTGATTAAAAAAAGTATAGGTTTCAAATGGGGTAAAGAATAACAAGATGCCTTTGATTTGCTTAAGTCTAAGTTGTGTAATACACCACTTCTTACTTTGCTTGATTTTTTTAAGATCTTTGAAATTAAATGTGACATATCGAGCATTGGCATTGGGGAAGTTCTCATGTAAGAGAAATGACCTATTGCATTCTTTAGTGAGAGGTTGAGTAAGGCAACAATGATTATCCAATTTATGATAAAGAAATGTATACACTTGTTAGGACTTTAGAAATGTGGCAGCATTACCTTTAGCTCAAGAAGTTTGTAATTCATACTAATTATAAGTCTTTCAAACACTTGAAGGGGCAAGGTAAGTTGAATAGAAGATATGCAAAATGAGTTGAGTTTATTGAAACTTTTTCGTATGTAATTTAATACAAATTAGGTAAGGAAAATGTTCTTGTTGACCCATTGTCACGTAAGTACACATTGATTAGCACTTTGAGTGTTAAGTTGTTAGAGTTTGAGCACATTATTGATTTGTATACTAATGATGTTAACTTTGATAATGTGTATGTTATATGTGAGAAAGTTGCTTTTGGTAAGTTCTATAGACATGAAGGGTATTTGTTTATAGTAGATAAGCTTTGTATTCCTCAAGGGTTTATGAGAGCATTACTTATGAGAGAAGCTCGTGGGGGTGGTTTAATGGGACACTTTGGCATTCAAAAGATTTTTGATTTTTTAAATAAGCATTTCTTTTGGCCATATATGAAAAGGGATGTTGAAAGAATTTGTGCAAAATGTATTACTTGTAAACAAGCGAAGTTTAGGGTTTTGTCTTATAGTAAGTATATGCCTTTAAAAATTCCTTGTGAACCTTAGATTAATATTTCTATGGATTTTATTCTTAGATTACCTAAGTCCAAGAAGGGCCAAGATTGTATTCTTGTTATAATTGATAGGTTTTCAAAAATGATGCATTTCATTACTTACACTAAAACGAATAATGTCACACACATTGTAAACTTATTTTTTAGAGAAATTGTTTGCTTACATAGAGTGCTAAAGAGTATTGTGTCAGGTTGTGATGCAAAATTTTTAAACCACTTTTGGAAGACATTGTGGGTTAAACTTAGAACAAAGTTGTTGTTTTCTACAACTTACCATCCATAAATAGATGGACAAATTGAGGTAGTAAATTGAACTTTTGATACATTATTACATGCTGTTATTGGTAAGAACTTTAGAACCTGAGAAGAATATTTTCCTTTTGTGGAGTTTGCCTATAATTGTGTTATTTATAGTATTAGGGGTTATTCTCCTTTCAAGCTTGTTTATAGTTTTAATCCATTATTTCCTTTAGATTTAATACCATTACCTACAGGGTTAATTTATATAGGAAAAAAAAGGTTGAAGTAGTTAGGTGACTTTATGAGAAAGCTAAACTTAACATTGAAAAAAAAAACCAAACAGTATAAAACACAAGCCAATAAGGGTTATAGGCATATCACTTTTGAACCTAGTGGCTTGGGTACATTTGCAGAAGGACAGATTTCCTATGTAAAGGAGAAATCAAAGTTGCAACCAAGGGGAGATGGTCATTTTCAAGTGGTGGCAAGAGCTTATGATAATGCACATAAATTTGACTTGCTGGGTGAGTATAATGTGAACGCAACATTTAATGTTTCTGACTTTTCTTTTTTTCTCTTTGATGATATAGGTGTTGATTTGAGGACAAATCATTTTAAGGAGAGTAGGAATGATGGAAGTCATATTGTACTAGTTTAAATCAACAAGGGAGTTAATGTTTTACAAAACCTTGAACCACCGATGACAATAGCAAGGTCAAAGAAAACAAAGGAAGCACTTAACAACTTATTATACGATGTTTACTTATAGGAAGTTGATAGGCACGAATTAAGGATAATTCATCAGGGCTTGCAAATGTGTTATCTGTGGAGGAATATGAAAACCATGGCTTTGGGAAGAAAGTTGGAGTTGGGAGCTCGTATTTGGGCATTTAAATTGGTTATTTTCATGGGTTATATTGTTATGTAGTGGGTTAGATGAATTTCAGTATCTTAATGAGTTATTTTCATAGATTTTTATTATTATTTAGGGGACTGGATAAATTTCCTTAATAAGCTCATCTTAGTAGTTAAGGTTTTTGGGATTAGCATATAAAAAGGGAAAAAAGGATGGCTGGAGGAGGAGAACAGTTTTTATGAGTATATGAGCTATTTTTTCTAGTTCTTTGAGAATTAATTCTGAACTTTTATACTTGAGTATGTAAGTTCAATAGACTTATTTTCTTCAACATTGTCGTTGTTAGAAGTAGTGTTTAAATCTTATAATTCTGGTTCTTAGTTGTTTATAATCATTGGGCCAAAACTCTAATATTTTAACTTGTATTAGAACGATCTTATATCAATATTAGTGTTGAATTCTGTTTATATATAATTGAAATTCATATCAACGATGTAATGCACCATTACGGTGGAAAACTAGGGATTAAGAATAACAAAAATAAAAGATAATAATTAATTTTTTAATAAAATTAGTATCAATGATCACTTCGAGAGAACTAATTTTTAATAAGTTTTAAATTTGAAAATATATTATTAATTGGATTAACAAGTTATTAAAGGTAAAACACATGTAGAGTATATAAAGTATAAGTTTTAATATAACAGTTTACTAATAAAAAAATAATTATAAAAATAAATATTAAATTATATAAAATAATAATAATAATCACACTACTCTATGTTGTGAAATATTAGACAACACGGTCTAGGCAATTTCACTAGTTGATTACGAGTATATTTCAAGTGATTCCAGATACTTCACACCAGGACTAGAGCTCTCGATTCTCCTTGTGCATGAGACTTGTGTGGCCACCGCCTCAGCCATGCCGCCAAGGTCTCTCCTCATTTCTCCTCCGTTGGTGCTGAAGCAACTTAGCGGTCAAACCCATCTTCTCTAATGGTATGATTATGATTGAACTCTCACACTTTGTTCTTCGTTTGGATTTTATTTGTTTTTCTGAAAAACATTTGATAATACTTGGGTGATTGGATCGAGCAGCTAGGTATCCTGTTGAAAGTTAATTCTTTATTTTTCCTTTTTTGTTTTTTTTGGTTATCCTCAAGTCTATATAAGTTGCTGAAGACGTAGCTGGAAAGGGAGAAGGAGGGAGGGGAGAGAAGAATTTCCTACGTTTTTGTATTTTTCATTTAACTATATTTTTATTTTTTAAATTTTAAATTAAATGTCACGTGCAATACTAAACAGTCAAATGTTTTTTTTTTTTTTGGGCACACATGTCCAAAGGATATCCGTTAGATATCCGTTACCTTCTCGTAATGTTAAAATAAATTTGTTAAAATAAAAATTTATAATTACTAAATTGTTATTTTTAAAAGGTTGGATTAAAATTTTCAAAACTCATAAAATTACAAATGGATTCACACATTAACTCTTTAAATTTTGAAGGTAAAATTTATTTAATAATATTATTATTATCTTAAAGAACATTTCAGATGTAAAAGCTTGTAAAGTCATCTTGCATTTAGATGAAACTTTGGCAACATGTGAGTTTATTTATTTTGCCGATTGTTCATCTCCCTCGATGGAGACAAGGTTTGGTGGTCTCTCGTTCAAGAAAAACTAGGGTGGAGCCTGTTCCCTATGGACTCTGTGAAAGAGGGCAAGAAAGCCCAAGCCCTCCAGCCGAGCTCAATTATCTGTCGAACGACGCATGGGGCTGGTGGTAGGATAAAGATAATTGCTCTTCCCTGACGGGACATCTGGCTTAGCGGCCGACATGAAAAGCCCCAGCATTTGCTTCTCCTCAGCGAACGAAAGGAATGAGGAAGTACTCAGCGTAGAACAACTGGCAAAAGGATAAGCACAAGAAAGTGAAATGGTGGAATGACTTCAAAAAAGTTGAATTAATTTTCAGTGCTTTATCGATAGATTCTTAGAGATGGGATTCCCTTGCCTTCCAGATGAACATGTAAAAGGATGAGATAGATACTTTGTTGCCGAGATGAACAGTCCGTGCTCGAAGCCACAAGATGGCAGCGAGCGTGCAATGGCCTATGATCTGCAGGGAAACCAATAATTTTATCATAGGAAGCAAGGGATTAGCATGCATGCATGCACCTATTACTGCCGCAGGCGCACTGGACACTTGCATGCATAATTGCTTGGAGAGATGCCATATGTACCGTGACAAGCTTGCTTGGTAGGAAGGAAGAAGAAGCTCCGACCCCCACGGCAGCTCCGTATGCAATTAACAGCATTTTGATGCAAAGCCAAAATACCTTTTACAGGAATAAAAACCCCGCCCTTTACTTGTAAGCCAACCACATGGGAGTATTGAAAGATAGACTTTCGTTCTATTTGCAATTTCCTTCATCTTGCAGCGGGTGGATTAAAATGACTTGATATTCTTGCGTGTTTCATCTCTAAGAAAGAAAATCAACATAACATCAAAAGTCTGCATTATTTTAGTAGAGCAGATTTCTTACTCTTTCTTGTCCTAGGCTGACAGTGAATGACTTAATTCCAAAATCTCTGTCCCCATCCACATCAGGTATGTCCTGTTAAAATGCCAAACAGGGACAAATCATGGTAAACAAGAGGAATGATCATCAATCAACTTTTTTCCCATATTAACTTGCTTGTCCTCTTCCATTATTTAAATTCCCATCCTTATGAAAAGAGAAACAGGAGGAAAAGTTATACGTTTTTTTTGTCCCCCTTGCAGCTCTGATTTCAATATAGGGGAAAAACAAAAAAGTCTATATAACCGTTTTGGGACAGAAGTTTAAAGTTTTTCAGAACATCTTAAACTGAAAAGTACTATTGAAAAGCCTTCAAGATGCTGCTTCAAATGCCTGTCTTGGCCAAATATATGTTTTTGTTACCTTGAATAATGCAATAACAGCAGAGAAGAAGCACATGAAAGCAGTTGCAAAGACCAACGATCTGGTAATAACTACTGGTTTACCCAGGACGAATTTCTGCGCTTGTATATCACTCCTTGTTAGTCAATTACACAAGGCTTGGAAGTAATATGTAATGCAATCAACTTTCAGTTTCGATGACGAAAAGTGAGAGGTATTAGTTGTCGAATTCTGAAAAAATTAGAGTATAAGATTTTGGTTGTACCTGGATGTGTACAAAGAAAGCAAGCTGAACAACCACAGCCCTCACAATCAGGATGCAAGATGCTGCAAGAATTGCTTGTTTCTTCCATCTAAGTAATGGAAGCTAAACAAGAACAAAAGGAACATATTTAGGCTACACATTCGGTGCCACTTGATTACTGTAATATTAGTGCATATTGTTTCCATGGAGGGCTTTTCCACATCGCACAAAACTAACCCATTTCTAGTCTTCTATTTCAGATTATCGAAGCATTGCAAGCGTGACATATAAGGGCATAAGGAACTTACTTCGATCGAGTATACGCTGCCTAGCACAAAACTTGTGAGGAGGGCAGCAAGAAGTGGAGGGGACTGAAAAATGATTCCCATGGCCAGACTCTGGCGGTGAATTTAAATAATAGATAAGAAGATGAACAAATAAAAAAAAAAAAAAAACAGGTTTCAAAAGAAAAGGAAGATAATCGGTTATTGGATACTTTCTGTTTTTTTGGACGGTAGAATGTACTATCTAATTACTTGGCTCACATATTTGCTTACTTACCATTATCACAGATACAGAAACAATAGTCACACCAGTTGCCATTGAAAAATCACCCGAAGCGAGTGGGAGATCAGGTTTGTTTATCTAGGTACACAAAAAAGACATGTTGAGTGAAGAATCAAAGATGGCTTAAGGGCATGCAACAAAATGATCATATCCTATGTTTTGTCAAATGGAAGTCTCATACTGAGAGTTTGATGAAATTGGGGGGAAAAAAAAAACAGTAGGTAAAATTTTTAAAGTTCATGCTAGCTATGTTAATTTACATAGAATGAATGATTAAATTTGTCTACATACCTTGTCTATTTCGACGTCAAATAATTGGTTCAATCCCACCACGTAAATGTTCATTAAAACTGATGGAATCAAAGCCTGATTCAAAAAATGAAAAATTGTCAAATACACAACTTGGATTCCCAACACACAGAATTAGTGCTCTTGCGGCCGAAATTTACCTTCAGTAATCCCATAAAAAATGAGAAGGACAACTCAACAATTGATTCTACCGGAAGAAGAGAGACCGAGGTTATTCCCATCAACTGATGAGAAAAGAATCACGAAAAGAAACTGGCTTTAGTCGATCTTTCTATTGATTTAATCTTATCTCTAGTAAGCATCCGAGAGTTCATATAGGGTTAAAAAGCGAAACTCACAGTGCCAATCACAGTGTGAGGACGAGAGAACAGACAGAAGGCATGTAAGTTCTTATTAAAACTCGACCAAATATCTCCATCCTCGGGGTTTGATGCATATCCATCTTGTAAAGTAACATGAATACGTCTGTTCTTCAACGATTTACTTGTACTCCCGCTTGCAAAATTTACCTTATCACTGGATAATGATGGCAATCTTGAGGAATAAATGACTAGCTTGTTACACTGGCCTCTCTTAGGCGTAGAATATACTTGTTTCACCGGCATTTTGGCTGTTACAATGAAACCTGAAAAAAAAATTGATCACAATAGTTACACTGCGTCCCCAATAGCAAAAGTTGGAATTTAGAATTAAAATTATAATTCTTCTTCTTTATCCTATTTGAATCGTTCATTCAGAAAGGATGGAACAGAAAAAGCCTAGACCTCGAAGCTTGACAACATGCAGCTGAGAATTTCACATTTTCAAATTAACTGTCTTTCTTCAGGATTATTTTTAATCGATTGTATGGCTATTAGATTTGAAAAATGAGATGTTCATTTGTAAAATTGAATAGAGAAAAGCTCATTATTCCTGTGGAAGTGGTGTTTTTTTTTTTTCCAATGATAAATTATACATTTGTAAAAATGTTAGCTCTGCAAACTATGCACTGACAATTTTCTTTTATAATTGAAGTTTCATTAGACCGGACGAAATTGTAAGAGAGCGTTGGGACGAAAAGAATTTATCCTTGGCTCGATTCTGGCCAAATCAGAAAACAACTATTTAAAACAGTTTCAGCTTTCAAGAATGGAATGAAAACGCAATGTCACCAACACCACCAATTTCCAAGGATAAGAACCAGGTTCAATTCAAATTGCACGTATCGCGGAGAACTGGTGCTTCAGCTTACCATTTTTATAGGTTTCCAAAGGCATCATATTGCCTGTCAATCCGCCTGTGAAATTAAAGACACAATATAATGGAGCAATAAAGCCTGTAATCAAATCAACAGTCTCTTACAACAATCATATAATTTCTTGATCGCATCGGAGTCAGACTACCTCGTTCCACAATTTGGCAACTCGAACGATTGAAACAAGAACCCTCGTACATACAGACTACCTCCGTCATAATAGTCGCTCTCACACGCACGCACGCACACACACACACACTCTCTCCCCCTCGGAAGTGAAATTTAGAAGAGAATGGCGCTCTTTGATTTTCCAACTCGACTACTTGTCCAAGATAGGATGATCCCTAGCTGTCGCTGGATGCGTATTTGTTGGGTTCCTCCTCTGGTTGGGCCAAACCTCCCAAGCGTTTGAATTTTCCTAAATCATGATGTTCACAATGTATGTATATCACAGACCCAACATAAGGGTTTTGTGAATTCTCTCTTGTTTGGAAGGTGCGAAAATGAAAATTCAGAGACGTCTTATAGTTGTTGATAAAGAATCCGTTAGTTGACCCGCCCTAAAAACCTTGAACAAGGTAGGAAACAAATTAGGTTAATTAAATTAGAAAAGTGAGTGCTAAAAGTCTCAATTTTAAGATACTACAAAAGTTAATTACTCCTTTAATAAGTCAAGACAATGTATAACAAAACTTGCTAAAAAATATCTCAATCTTGTTGATTTCGTTTGACATAATTGTAGCCCATATAAATATTACAATTCTATAAGGAAAAGATGTTTCTTAATATATTTAAATAGGAAAAATCTTAATTACAGAAGACTCCTTTAATGAAGCAATTCAAATCTACGTTGTCTTTTTCTTACCATTAATGTAAGCACGCTTTTTAATAGGTAAAGATAAAATCTCCAAAGGAGTTAAAAAGATTAAAACCATAAGCAACTTTAAAAGGTGACAAGGAAGTAGACTGAATTCTCTCGGTAACAAATAATGTTGCCATGTTTGAAGAGTTCGTACCAATGCATAAAGTTCTTTATCATAAGTGAGATAATTTAAGGTGTGGAATCTTGCATCAAAACAGCCCTTATTCCTATTCTAGATGCATCACATTCTACCTTAAAAATTTTATCAAAGTTAAGCAAGCATGACAAAGGTGTATTAGTATGCTTTTCCTTTAAAGTATTGAAAGCCTGATCATGTATATTATCCCACTTGAAACAACATTCTTTTTGATAAGTTCATTTAAAGGTGCAGCAATGGAACTAAAATCCTTAACAAACCTTTGGTAAAAACTTACTAAACCATGAAAGCTTCTTACCTCATTTGCATTCTTAGGCGTAGGTTAGTCCCTTATTGCCTTACCTTTTCCTTATCCACACTACTACCTTGTGAATTTATAGTGATCTTATCGATGGCTCGACAATCCACACATATACACCATATTCCATCTTTCTTTGGGACTAAGATGATAAAGACCAAGCATGGGCTAAGACTTTCCCTTACAAATCCCTTTTGCACCAACTCATCCACTTGTCTCTGTATCTCCTTTGTTTCATCTGGATAAGCTTTATAGGTAGGATGGTTTAGTATGCCAACACCAAGTATGAAGTCTATTTGATGCTCAATTCCTTTTAAAGGAGGTAATCCCTAGGGAATCTCTTCGAGAAATAAATCTTCAAACTCTTGTAATAGTGGAAAAACCACACTAGGCAATGAAGAGTTAAAGTCATTAGATAAAAAATAAACATCCTTGTATATAAGTACAAATAGTTGTTGCCTTGAGATCATAGTGCTCTTAACCTCACTTTTCCTAGCAAACACACTCACTTTCTTGCTTGTCTCTCCCTTTTGCACACTTTTCTCTCTAATTTTTCTCTTTACCTCACCCTTTTCACATGAATTTTTTCCTTCAACCTTACTTTCTCTCCTTTCCTTTGACGTCTCACTCTCTTTCTTTTTCTTTTTCCCTTGTTCTCTTATTTGTTCTTCTTTTGTTTTGCACTCTTTTGTTATCTAAATTTGATATTTATATACTCGAATAGTTTTGAGAGGAGTTAATATAATAGTCCAATTATTAATTACAAAGGAGTATTTGTTCTTATGGCCACTGTGAGTAACTTTCCTATTAAATTGCCGTGCTCGTCTAAGAAGTATATGACCAACATTTATTGGTGCCACATTACAGAGAACCTTATCCTTGTAATTGCCAATAGAAAAGACAACTAAAACTTGCTTGGTTACTCTAATTTTTCCACAATCATTCAACCATTGTAGTTTATAAGGCTTAGGATGCTTGAAGGTATTTAGATTTAACTTCTTTACTAATAAAATATTAACAACATCAGTACAACTTTTACTATCGATAATCATGCTACATACTTTGTCTTTAACATGACATCTTATATAAAAAATGTGTCCACATTGCTCCTTATCATTATCATCTTTAGGTTAAATACTTAGTGCACACGTTGTAACTAACATATCTTTATAAACAGGTTCTTTAACATCAACATAAGAACAATTCTCCAATGGTCGCATGTCATTATTATTTGAATTAATACTTTCTATGTCACCATTTTCTAACATGATCATAACTTTTTTATTTGGACATTGAGAAGCAATATGTCCATGTCCTTAATACCTAAAGCACTTAATATCATGAGATTTAGAAGATTTCATTTTGGTTTTACCTTTAAAAACAATAACTGATTCCTTTGGCCTTGTATCTTCTTTTGGCTTTGAGGCTGCTTTAGCATCTTTCCAAGTTACCTTCCATGTAGAACTAGAAGTTGATCCAAATTTGGATCTTTTGGACTTAATTTGTTTTTCCACCTTGATAATCTTATGTAACAGCTCCTCTATCTCCAAATAGTGTTGCAAATCTATTACATCTACAATTTCCTTATTCAAACCACCAATAAACCTTACCATGGTAGCCTCTCAATCTTCTTTTACATTAGCTCTAATCATGGTTATCTCCATCTCTTTGTAATAGTGCTCTATACTCATGAACCTTTGCACTAACCCTTGCAATTTTCTATTTAAGTCTCTATGGTAGTTGTCACTTAGCCCAGCTTTGCTTAAATTTTTGGCCTTGTGATGGCACTAAGTCGCACTTAGTCTCAGTTAAAATTTTCACATATGAGGCACAATAATGTTTACAGGAATTACTTCTCATCATTTATTACTTCACTCAAAGTATACAAAGGATACCAAGACCTTTCCCATAAATGTCTCTCTACACTTTTTCTCTCTTTTTGTATGTATGACCTTTAGCTGCCACATATATTTATAGTGCTGGTAGTTGACACCCCCAACTACTTAGGGATATGCATGACTTAGTTGTCAAGCCAATCAAGCATAGTAAGGCTCCCATTTTTGGGGCATTCCCCAACTATCTCACAACAACATGCTCCTTAATTCAAGGAGAGCATTCCATCTTATCAAGGAATTTTTTAGCCACCTTTTTTAACCACCCATGTTCTCCTTCTCTCAAGTAGTTCATGCCAATACACTTATCTTGGATAGGGCTACTGAAGGTTATGCATTTCTGCCAACTTTGCCACTCTTCACATTTTAGTAGAGATCAACATTCATGATCCCTTATTTTTATGGCATATGGAGAAACCATTTAACCTTATCCACCCTTTCAACCTTTAATGTGTCAGCTGATTGCAATCGATCCTTGGCTAGTATTGGCTTGAGCTCGTAGCCTATACACCAATGTTGTGGTTGAGGGAGACATTGTTATGCTTGGGTAGCCACTCATTACTGTATAGCATGTTGGCCCATTGCTAGCGCCTACCGCTGCACCGCTATTAGGCCCTAAATAACACTCTTTTCCACTCTTATGCCATAGCCTCTGCGCTATGCATAATCTTTGACTCACCTTGCCTAGTTGAGTGTCCACACTCAGTTGTTCATGCAAGAATTGGTATAAAGTGCTACCATTTTACTTGCATCCTTCAACTAATAGGTTCTAAGGGCAACCGCCCCTACCAGTTGAAGCCAATGTCCTCGTTGGTAGGGTTGATAAATAGTCTTGGATTTGCTTCTCGAATTGCGAGAGAGTCACGTCTCTCTCCCAACTATTCTCATTATCTGAAGAATCCTTCTACTTTACTAGATACTCAATCCGGTGATTCTTCTTGCTTTGCCCTAATGTTCGATGGTCGAGGATCCTTTCTACCTTGTTGAGCCCATCTTTGATAGCTAATGTTAGATTTATTGTCAACACCATTTTACACGGTTATATCTGTTAATTTGATATTATGAATGCTGTTGAGATGTAGTGAGGTCATTAGGAGAAACCGATGATGACAGGTTAACCCTAGCATTGAGGAGTCAATGTTGACCGTGACCCTACATTTTAGGGGTCAAGATTGACCGTTGATCGTTGACCTTAAATTTTAGGAATCAAATTCGACATGTAGGAATTAACAATGACTGTTAATGATCATATAGCCCTAATCCTAAGACTTTATAAATACCTTTAGAAGTCTTGTAAAAGGAACGAAGTGCTACAAAAAATTGAGAGTTGGCCAAAGAGAGAGGTGAGTGGCAAACCTAGGGAAAAAAAGAGGTGAACGGCAAAGAGGAAGTAGCCACTAAGTAAGGTGTAATCAACCAAGGAGAGGAAGAAAGAAGGCAAGGTAGTCAGCTAAGGAGAGTGTAGCAGCCACCAAGGAAAGAAGGCAAGGCAACCAGCCAAGAAGAGAGCAGTAGCATGTCTAAGAGGCTTCCTTGTACCAGTAGCACGTCTAGGAGGCTTCCCTTCACCAGCAGCACGTCCAGGAAGCTTCCCAGTAGCAGTAGCACATCTAAGAGACTTCCAGCAGCAGCAGCACGTCTAGGAGACTTCCCAGCGGCAGCAGCATGTCTAAGAGGGTATACCAACACTAGTAGTACGTCCCTAAATGTCCAGGATGGTATACCAGTAGCAGCAGATGTCCCTACAGGTCTAGGAGGGTATACCAGTAGCAGTAGCATGTCCTTGCACGTCCAAGAAGGTATACTAGCACCAACAGCACCTCAGGAGGCTTCCTAGCAACAGAAGTACACCTAGGAATTAAGCAAAAAATCAGAATATGCAATAATAGGTCCAGGAATCAGTAGCCACCTATAGAAAGTGTAGCTGTAGTTTGGGAATTAACTAGCAAACCAGTAGCAGTGCGAGAAAACTACTGTAGTACGTAGGGAGAGCAGCAGCAGCATGAGAAAATTGTTGTAGTGTGCAGGGAGAGCAGCAGCGTCGTGAGAAAACTGCTGCAATGCATAGGGAGAGCAGCAGCGACACGAGAAAAATTGTTGCACCACGCTGGTAGAGCAGTAGCGGCACATTTAAAGAATATAATGAATTGTAATCAATGAATTACTATAAGACTAGGTGATTGATTTATTATAATATATTCACTTTGAGAAAAGATTTAAGATGATTTAGAGATAATTAACCATTAACTCTATTAATTGATAGAAAAGGATAAATTAAAATATGACCTACATAGTTATTAAGGAAAGACTTAACCCCAAGGCTTTAATCCCTTGAATTAGAACTAAACTTACATATATAGATTCCTAGTTTTATAGTTTTATTTTAGATTAATCATATTAATTAGTTTCCTAAGTATAATTTGTCATAAACAATTACACTAAAGTTGAATGAGGTGAGCACATGAAAAGAAAATGCACCCTTAGCACTTTTAGAAAGGAGAGTTAGTCTAAAAAGGTTCCCACTAAATCAAAGTGACCAAAAGGGTAAGTAGGCACCAAATTACAAGGGTTTGTATGTCATAAAAAGGTCATTCTTTATCAAGGCACTAATTCTAATAGATAAGAATGGTTAAGATATATCAAATCTCATTAACTCATATACAATCAAAAAATACTTCACCTCGGCATCAACCAAGATTGAAATTAGCTAATCTCCACTACTGACCTAAGATAGGAGCATAATAAATAAGAACACAAAGAATGGAAGGCATAATCAAAGAGCTAGGGTTATATATGAGGAGCATTCAAACCAAGATTATGCTAAGTTGCTAGTAATACTATCAATCATTGTTAATCCCCACAACATTAACCTAATTATGTTTTTGCCTTATTTCTCACTTTCTTTGCCATAAAAAATCATTGTCTATTAAACTAATTGTATAATGGATAATAACTCTTTTGAACCATGACATAAGTGCAATTATCCCTTAAATCATATTTATTTAGCTAACATGTGCTAATGGGTATTTAAAATAAGTATAGCATAAATTTCATTTCTTTGTTTAAAACTTTTAAAGGCATAATAAGTTTTTCTCAATGTCATGTCTAAATTCCTTAGGCAATGCCAACGAACAAAGATAGATTAATGGCTCAAGATTCCTTAGAAGACTAAAACAACAAACTAGCAAGTCAAGCATTGTCTAGCAAAAAAATCCCTCTAAATATGGTCGTATAATGTTGCATAAGGAATGTATACATCCCCTAAAGACAAGGCCATATAAGAACATGTTCCTCTATTCAATGAGAGCATGACACCTCATCAAGGGCTTTTTTAGCCACCTGTTTTAGCCCCTAATTTTCTTATTCTTTCAAGTTTATGCTAACACATTTGTCTTGGATAGGGCTTTTAGAGGTTATACATTTCTGCCACCTTTACCACTTCCTATGTTTTGGTGGAGATCAACACCCATGATCCTTTATTTCTGTGGCACATGGAGAAACCGTTTGACCTTATCTACCCTTTCAGCCCTCAATGTGTTAGCTAACTGCAGTTGGTCATTGTTTGGTGTTAGCCTGAGCTCGTAGCCTATATGCCAACATCATGACTATAACCAATCCTTTAAAGCATAATGTTAGCCTTTATTAACTTTAAAAGGCATACATTATCCCCTTAGGAGCATTAAGGAATCTAGTTATTTGGTTATGGGAGACATAGATGTGCTTGAGTAGTTAAAGTGCCCTAAATGCCAATCTCTCCCACTCCTGTGCCATAACCTCACATGTTATGTTCTAATGCACAAGTCCTTGACTCACATTGCCTTGATTGAATGCCCATACTCATCTTCTTATATAAGAATTGGTGCAAAGTGCTACCAATTTACTTGTATGTTTAAATTAATAGGCTCTAAAGGACTAGAAATTTACCCAACACATAAAAATTGACATGGACTATGGTAATCCTTTGAAGATGAGGCAACCTCAATGCTGTAAAACTATGATTCTTTAAGTAATAATGACACTTTTAGTTGTAGGCATATAATGTAACTCTAGTACAATCGTCCAACCTAATTTGAAGATTTTGGGGTCCTTGATATGTCAAATTTGAGGTAATTACTTTGAGTTCAAGTTACTTTTTAGTTAAATTATTTTTTAATTAAATTATATTTGAGTTATTTATAATTTATATTATTTAAATTTGAGCTAATTCGTAAGTTAATAAAGTATTATTTAAAAATTAAATTTTTGCACCTATTGTTTTATATTTTTATACTAAATTTTATTTTGTCACTCAATTTCAATCATTGGTGGACTTGTTAATTAAAAAAATTAATTTTTTATCTATCATATATTATCATAAGTGAAGAAATATTATTATTTATTTTTACATATTAATTTGTATAAAAAGTTTACAAGTATATTATACACATTATGCATATTTATATCATTTATAATATTTGTATATGTTTGTGTATCTATATAAAATTTTTAAAATATTATAAATATAAAAAATAAATAGATAATTATGTAAAATAAGTAATATAAAATATTATATTATATATATAGTATATGTAATATATATTTATATAATATATAAATATAAAATAATATACACATATGATATATAATATTGAGGTATATATAAATAAACTAATAAACAAAAATATCAAAACATATATTAAATGATAATTTTTTTTTATTTCATAAATGAATGTCTATAAAATTTGTAGTTAAAATAGTAAAAACTATATTATTTTTGTATAAAATTTATGTTTAAATATTATAATCTTTGATTGATATATATATATATATATATTTGTTCTCTTGAGGAAAAAAAAATCAAGTCACATAAATTATAAATTAGGTTGAATTTGACTTTAAATTTTTAAATTATTTCAAACAAATCATTTTAGGTTAAGTTATTTTTAAGTTGAATAATTTTGTATAGGTTTAATAAAAAATTAAATAATCAAACGAGATTTAAAATTTTAAATGAAAAAAATTGAAGTAATTAAACGAAATTTAAAATTTCAATTTTTAACCGTGATGTCTTGTTTAATTACAGAAAATTGGAACGATCACGGTGGGACTCGAACCCACAATCTCCCGCTCCGGAGGCGAGCGCCTTATCCATTAGGCCACGCGATCAATGTTTTCTAATTCTCTACTAGATTATTAGTCATAAAAAGAAAGCCATTACGTGCCCATTTATATTTCATTCCAGCATCTTGTCATTTTTGATTTAAAGGATTTTAGATTTTAGACAATCATAATTATCTTCAAATGGTGTCATTTTTTCAATTAATATTGATTTGAGACATAATATTGTAAATATAAATCAATTAGGAAGGACTGAGTCCCAAAAGTATACGAGCTAAGTGATTAATCAATTATTTTTTATGTCCTTTTCAGTAAGTAATGAAAAACATTTATTAAATACTTTACGTACTTATTATTATTGTTATTATTATTATTATTATTATTAGTTTTTGATAAGTGAATAACAATTAAATCAAACGCCCCACTAGAATGGGATTAGTAATAATAACCACCAGACACTTCCTAAGTTCGCTCACTCCTGAAGTATTTTCTAAATACAATTCCTTCCATCGGAGACAGGGCGCACGCGTCCCGACAGTCAGGCGAATGTAGGCCCCCCCCCCCCGCCCCACGAAATGCTTGAAGTCTTTACCTTTTCCGCTCGGGGGAAAAGTGCAACCGTGGTACTGGCTCTCCCTGCTCCAGATGGAACGGTGCAGACAATCAGGACCCATTTGCTGCTTTTTTGGGCATTCCGCCTCCTCCTTACGTGCAAATGGCTGATATGGAGAAGAAACAAGAGTTTCTTGTGCAGGAGCAGATGATATGGCAGCAATATGCGCAGGATGGGATGCAAGGCAAAACTAGTTTGGCCAAGATTAGTGGGGCAGGTTACTACATTGCAGCTCCTATGCCAATGATGCCTTATGGAATGCCACCTGTAGATGGCAAGGGACCGCCAACTGGGTATTATTATGCTCCTTACTGAGTTGTATGCAAATTATCCATTGATGAGTTCTCTTTGTTCATGTTTTTGGCTTTTGAACTTTCAGTGTTTTCGTCATTGATGCATTTTGTGCACAAAAAGGGAAGGATAGAGAGGGGGAGAGAGAGGAGAGACCGAGTTCACGAGTTTAGCTGTTGTGGGGAATATGGATATTTGGGAGGCCTGTAATTTCGATTGAGACGTCTCTTTGTGCCAACTGCTTTGTAATGTTGAATTCTCGTTGTAGCCTTTTATCCATTCCGTTGTCGTGGTTCTCATAAAATGAGTTAATGGAGCTTGACTTGAAGTTGTTGTTGGGATTGAGTGCAAGAACCCTTTTGTGTTTTAGTAAGAACTTTTTAATGTTCCTGCAATAAACACTAGTTAGGCCTTTTTCTAAATGGTGATGAAAGGGACAAAGAGGTAGGCTTAAGTTTCTCGAAGTGCTTATTTATGTGCTTTTTGGGTGTGAGAAAAGGAAGGCGTTTTGCCATGTCGGTGGCGATGTTGCTTATTGGAGGATTGGTGGTGTTTGTCATACGTTTATGTCTCTTGGTTTACTTCAACCCTGTTATGATAATGTAATTTGAACTGGCATTATATATTGGGTATATCCTGACGTTGTCATGCCCATATACCTTTCGATAAAAAGCCTTTGTTGGGTTTGACCTAATTTAAAGAAGCCAGTATAGTTAACTAAACCAGCAAATTCAAGTGCAATGCTCATGATTCTCTCTCCTAATCTGGATCTTCGCTTCACTATGCTAATGCCGGCTCATAGCAGGTATGTCTTTTTGGCAAGCTTGGAATTTTGGGATGAACATGCGTCTTTTGTCTGGATCAATTAGAACCCGTAATTGGGGATGGATTTTTGGTACTAGCTTTCATGTCAATACACGATCGGGTAATCTATACAGGAGTAGACGTTGACGTCAAACTGACATTCGCAAAACGACCGAAAAAATATGGAACTTAGCATCAAGGGGGGGAAGCATGCGGTTGATCGTTAAGTATGATACAAAAGAGGCCAGAAAAGATGGGATGGTTCAATGCAGAACGGTTGGAAGTAAACAAGAGAGCTGCTTGAAAAGGACTGCGTGCCCGGAAATAATGATACTATTTTATATGTTTATAAGTAAGTATATATTATCCAAATGAAAAAAATTCAGATATTAATTAGATGATAATTTTTTATAAATTTATAAAATAAAAATATTAAAAGTATATTACAATTATAAAGATTAAATTATAATCTAAATATAATTTTATAAATTAATTAATATAAATTTAATTATAATTACTATAAAATATTGTAACTAAATTTTTATAATAATAAGATTATCTAACAAATCAATTTAATCTAACCATTTAGTTTTTTAAAGTATAAATTAATTATAAAATCAACTTTGTTTAAAATAAATTTAACCTTTTTAATCAAATATATAGGACCTACAAGTAAACCCAAAACTAGTAAGCATATATTACTGAAACTAAGAAAAACCTTGGATATTGTTTATGGGGGAGCTTATCATAAATTTATTTATTAAGGATACTAAAATATAGTATAATTATAAAGATTTAATTATAGTCAAAAAAATTTTTATGAATAAATCAATATAGATTTGATAGTAAGTAAATAATAATTTTATTAATTTATAAAATTTTATTTTGATTATAATTAAATTTTCATAATTATAAGATTCTTTGATAAATAAAAAAAAAAAGGTGAAAGAAAAGAGAAAAAACTTTCCTCAAATTCACCTTGTTGTGACGGGTTTTCCAAGGTCGTGGGAAGTTTATCATATGCAAAATAAAGTGTGCGGCGTTGATTACTTTTTGTTTTAGGTGGAGCCTATGGGTATTTTCATTTTGAGGTCATTATGAACCATTTTAAGTTTAATTAAAATATTATAAGTAATTTGATCTATTTTGTTAGAATTATTTAAAATTTGAGAGTATAGTTACATTTGATGAAAGTCGTGATCAATCCAAATGCCAATCATGTGTAGCGATGATGTAACTATTTTTGTATTCTTATTTTCACACTTTTTTAGCTAAACTTTTTTATTTATTCTCTTGTAAATTGCTATAAAGTAAACATATTAACGTATTAAAGGATGATTTTTTTATTTATTTTTTTAGATTCACCCAAGGTGTTTAAAATAGTACCATTATTAGGTACTTTATGTTACACTTTTCCTTTTTCCCTTTTTCTTTTACGGTAGTAACCTAATTTTTTTTTGCAATAGTTACCCATTCCACTCTTTTTTGTGTTTTTTTTTTAACGTCAAATTGTATAAATATGAGAAATATGTATAACATGTGAGACCATGAGTACTGTTGAGCAAAAAATACAAAAAAGGAAATACATACATTGACTTATATATAACTCCTAATATATAACCTAAATCAATTCATATCCTTATAATCACGCCACTAACTCTGTATAACGAGTCTTGTTTTATTTAAATAAAGTATCGGTAAACTAATTGTATTCTCGAAGTTAAAAGATAAAGAAAATTTGATTATTAATTCTAATAGTAATGTCCTAGAATATTAATACAAGTTTTTAAGATTTTCTATCTCTGTTATTGATCTATGTAATTGTAATTTGGGAGTTGCTTTTAATAGTGAGTGAAGCCCCCCCCACCATATTCCTCAAATTCTACAGTCGAAAGGCCACCCAAATGGTAACTAATTCTATCTCATTAATACTAGTAGCCTTAATTACCTTGGAGAATATATACATAACCTTCCCATTGTCCCTTTGTAGTATACCTTCTATGTCTGCCCTCTTGTCCTCATCTATCATCGTTGCATCCAAGTTAAATTTGAAAATGCCACTTCAAGGCTTCAAGGCACAACACAAGTCAATCTTACAATTGCAATTTTAGCTTTCTTATAGGATGAATATCTTTCAAGTTTATAAAAAAACTCGTTGAATGTGAAATTGCATTGTGACTACTTCACCTTTAACTACCAACACAATCTAACTTGGATTAGATCACACATTCTTACAACCAAAAAACTCTTACTTGCAAAAAGTATTCATTTCTCCCTAACCAAATGAGCCATATATTGCATAAAACCCTATCATCCATATATCTTTTAATATGCAACCCATTCCACTCTTTTTTCTTTTCTTTTTAAGTTTTAGCTACCCATTTCACCTTTTTTTAGCAACTACCCATTCCACCCTTTTTTTTTCTCTCTTTTCCTCTCTCCCAACAACCACTCATCTTTTTTCCTTTTCTTTTCTCCTTTTTTTTTTTTCTCAATTTTCTTTCTTTCTTTGCTTACCTACAAATACACCCACCATTCTAATTTTTGTGTTCCGCTTAATTTATTCTTTATTTTTCTCTAATGTTTTGTCTCCAAGGTTTTTCATTGTATTTCTTTTTTTCATTAGAGCTTAATGATAACTTAATAAGCTTAAATTTGGCTTTAGAGAGATATTTTTTCTTATGTTTTTTACAATAGGTGGCTAAACAACGTTGATACTGCTAACACCAGTGACTTATCACTAAGCTCTGATTGACACATAGAGGATACCAATGAGTAGATCATTTCTTATTAAGTCCATTGGTGTTAATGTCATGTGGTGACAGTGGTTAGAAGTGGTAGATATGGGGTTGGAGTATGTAGGAGCATATAGCTTTAGGTCATCAATTAGACAAATCTAGTGGTCTACCTAGCCCATAGTAGGCACTAATGGATAGATTAATGGATGGTACATCAATCGGTGTTGCTTTTTGATGGAAACATCATTAGTAGTCAATGCATGTGGTAGTAGTGCAACGACTAGAGCTCTATACTTGGCTAGTTAGCATGCTTCCCAACATTCTTTTAACGATTGGCCTTTAGGGGTATGTACATTAACTTGTGAGGATTTTGAGAAATTTTCTAGTGGTTGGTGGTCACTACTAGTGACTTTTTCAACAACTTTCTAACGAATATTTTGACAAAAAAGGTATTTCCTTCCCTTTTTTGTCACTTACTTATTTTCTCCTCTACTACTAATGCTGCCTCCTTTTGCCTTGGTAAGTTTTCTCATCTGCTACTGGTGCTGCCTCCTTCTACCATGGCAGGTTCTCAAATCAACTACTGGTGTTATCTCTTTTTGCCTTGGCAAGTTTTCTCCTTTGCTACCGGTACTACCTTTTTTTGCCTTGGCAAGTTCTCTCTTTAGTTATCGATGTTACCTTTGTCTACCTTGGCAGGTTTTCTCCTCTGCTGCTAATGCTGCCTCCTTATACCTTGGCAGGTTTTCTCCTTTGCTGCTGGTGTTTCCTCCTTCTACCTTGGCAAGTTCTTTCCTCAACTGCAGGTGTTACCTCCTTCTAACTTGGCAGATTTTCTCCTTTGCTACCGGTGTTGCCTCTTTCTGCCTTGGCAGGATTTCTCCTCTGCTACTGTTGTTACCTCTTTCTGCCTTGGTAAGTTCTCTCTTCTGCAGGTTCTCTTCTCTGTTGGTTGCTAATGTTACTGCTACAAGCTCCTTGCTATTGCTACTGCTTTTTTCTTGTTATAGCTATTGCCTTCTCCTTGCTACAGTTGCTACTGTCTCCCCTTAACAGGTTCTCTCATTTTCTTTTGCTACTAGAGGTTATCTCTCCCTTTTGTTACTGCTACTACCTTCTCCTTACTGCAATTGTTGCTATCTCTCCTCAACAGGTTCTCTCTTTAATTTTTTGTAGAACACACAACCTCTTGACAGCATGCCCTCTTTTTTTTTTTTTCCCTTACATAGCATGCCCTTTTTTTCTACACAACATGCCTTCTTTTATTCTGCAACACACCTTCTCTTTTCTTTCTCTATTGTTACCCTTTCTTTTTGGTTTGCAGAACACACCTTCTTTCTCTGTCGTTGCTTTCTCTTTTTGGTGGTTGCTTTTTGTTATTCTGCTCCTTTTCTCTATTATGTTTATGCAACACACACCTCTCTTGATAGTTGTATGGATATATTTATAAGCCTTAAGTTTGGGGTTGCCCTATCATCAAAGATTAACATTGATTCCTAAGGGTTGTCCTATAATTAATGGTCAACATCATTCCCAAAGGTTGCCTTACAATTAATGGTTAGCATTGATCCCTAAGGGTTGCCCTACAATTAACAATCAGTATTGATCCCTAAAATTTAGGGTCAACGATCAAGGGTCAATGGTCAACATTGACTCATTGACTTTAAGGTTGACCTGCCACCAATGATCTATTTGCATCTCAAGCTCCTTAACGAATAAAAAATGCACTTATAGGTAGCAAGCACATCTTGACAAATCTATAAGATGCTGTTGACAACAAATCCAACATTAGCCATTAAAGATGGGCTTAATAATCTTCCCCCTTTGGATTTATTGGCAACACATTAAATCCAAGTGCATATCTCCTATATTCAGCAATTGTTGTGACAACCTTCTTTTCGTCTTTGACAACTTATCTCTTTTGGATTGGATTTTTCATCGTATCTTTCCTAACCCATTTTAGCTTGGGTTGGTTTGTCTTTACCATAACGTCATTGTGTTTGCTTTCAAGTACAAACACAATTTTCTTCTTCTATGCTACCCTCTCATTTGGCTTTTTAATATAGCCAAGTCCTTTCTTCCCTATAGAATGAGGTCTTTGTTTGCTTAGACAGTCATCCAACTTTTTGGTAGCATCCTCCTTGATAACATTTACTGAAGAGGACTCTCCTCTCACTTCCACGGCCTGCATAAAGCTCTCTTCATACTTTTTCAATTCAAACTTCACCTTGTGGAGCTTGGCTTGCAAAATTAGCACTTCTTGCTCTTGTGTAATCACCTTAGCACCAAGATCTTTATGTATTTTGCCTTACTCTGTCTCAAGTACGTTCAGCTCCTCAATTTTTTTCAAGTACTCCTTCTCTTTCACTTCAAACTCCTTTTCTCTCACCTGGAGATTAGATTTATCAATAGAAAATTTTTTATTCACCTTCTTGAGATGCTTTACGTCCTTTTCCAGCTTGTTGTTTTTGTGCAAACAAGCTCTCAACATCTCATTCTCTTCCTCTTTAGCTAATTTCATATCACTTGAGGATACTTGTTCAACGTCTACTTGTGTAACCAACACATTTTTTGCAGCATCATCATCGGAAGATTCTTTTTCATCCAATTTGCTTAAGAAATTTCTTCTTTTAGAACTGAAAAGTTCCTTTTTCCCTTTGGCATTTGTTGTTCCCACAGCCTTGTATAGGTTATAATTGTAGTCAACTAAATTTAAGTGTGCAAGTAATTTGAAGCCACATGGAGGCGCAAGAAAGTAAAGCCACATGGAGGGGAAAAAGAGTAATTTGAAGCTACATAGCAAGAGAGTAATTTGAAGTTACATGGAGGGGTAAGGAAGTAAAATCACACGGCAACCCTACACCATCAGTAGAAAAGAGAGAAGATCGAAACGGCTGGTAAAGGGGGGCGACGGCAAAACGATACGGAAGAGAGAAAGAAATCGTCGATAAAAACAGACCCATCGGCAAAAATAGAGAAAAGAGATGGCTGAAGGGGGTTGGACGATTGGATGGCAGACCAGAAGAGCAAAACGGCAAAATCCTATTTGGCCAACCAAGTGAGCCAACAGCAGAACTGGGGAAGGAGAGAAAATCTAACACGGCCAAAGAGGAGAGTGGACGGCAAAGGAACAACATACCACCAGCACACCAGTGGTTGGCAAGGAGACAACACGACCAAAGAATAGTGATCAGTAGAAAGGAGAGAAAAATCCAACAACCCAAAGAAGAGAGAGAGACCGTCGGCAGAACAGAGGAAATCCGGCTGGATGGCAGAACAGAAAGATCTGGCTGGACGGTGAGAGAGATCCAGCTGGACAGTGAGAGAGATCCGGCTGGACGAGAAAGGAGAGAAAACCTGGGAATGGCCGAAGAAGGGTGGACGGGAAAAATAGACAACTGGCTGAAAGAGAGGAAACCCAGAACGACCAAATAGATTGGATGGCGAAGGAGAGAAAACCCGGAACAGCCAAATAGAGTGACCAATCCGTGACGGCCAAGTGGGTGAACAAAAAAGAGACGACACAGCCAAAATCAGATCGGGGCTGGACAGTAGAATAGGGGTTGTAAAAGAGAAAAATCAAAGACGGCTAGAACGAAGGTGTGAAACGGACAAGGGCAAACTAGAAATGTACGTGAGGCATAAGACCAGCAAAGCAGGCAAACCAGAGACGTGCGTGAGACGTGAAACACCAAACCAGAAACGTGAGGCAGGCCCTGAGATTAGGAGACGGGTGAAGCCGTGAAGCAGGAGTTGTGTGAGATAACGTAGAGAAGGAATTCAGCAAAGCATCGGAAAGAACTCAACGTATTTCTAGATTTCTTCAAGAGAGGTTAGAGAGCGTTGCGGTGAACTTCTAAGCGGCAGTAGAGTAGCCTTTCAATTCAACAGAGGCAAGACAAGCTAGAAGAAGGGTAAACACAGTAAGTGACACTCTTTGTATTGTACTTGCTTAGTAATTGCAATAGTGAAAGGAGCAGAGGATTAAAACATCCATTGTAACTGGAATTCTCAAGTATAGTGGATAGTCTTGGTAAGGGAGAGTCCTTACCACCGTAGATGTACGTCACGTTGACGGAACCACGTAAATCTCGTGTTTCCTTAATTTGCTTTACATTATGTGTTTTGAATTGAATTGTGAACGCAGCTAAAGTATCAGCCAACCTATAACCTAACAAAGACCTAAACAAGAACATCCAAATTGTCTATTAGGCAAGGTGTCTGAAAGGTGACTTTGGGGACTATTGTGATTAGTAGGTAGCAATAGATCTACCTTAGTTGAATTTGAGAAAGAGTTCGCTTTAAAGAAGAGGTTGAAGTTGTTCACATATCTGCGAATTGTGGTGATACTGATTCATCCCCCCTCTCAGTATCACAAACTAGTAGATCCTAGGGTGAAGTTGGGAACTTAAATTGGTATCAAAGCACAGGTTCACCAATTTGAAACTTAATAGCTTGGTGTACTAGTTTAAAGGGATCTAGAAGTTTGACTTGTTTAGCATACTGAGAAATGGAAGCCAGTACCAGCACCAGTACTACTTATAGCAAGAAGGTTCCAATCTTCAATGGAACTAACTACCATATGTGGAGAGCGAGAATGCAAGTGGTATTTGTAACCATAGGCATGAACGTGGTGAAATCCGTACAAGAGGGTTTTGTGGCTCCGGAAGAAGGTAAAGACCCAACCCCAGAGGAGTTAAGGTAGTTTGAGATAAATGGGAAGGCCTCAAATGTCATCATTTCAGCATTGACAGATGCTGAGTATGCTAAAGTTATAGACTGCAAATCTGCCAAGGAGATATGGGACAGATTGCAAAAAGTCTATGAAGGTGATGACAGAATGAAGGAGGCCAAGTTTCAAGTTTTCAATGAGAGATAGGAATCTCTCAGAATGTAGAAAAATGAGATAGTCCAAGAGTTCTTCACTAGGGTTATTGATATTGTAAATGATCTTAAAAGTCATGGGAAGAATAAGAAGGACTCATCGATTGTGAAGAAAATTTTGAGAATTTTGCCTGAGAGGTTTGCCTCAAAGGTGGCAGCCATAGAGGAGAGTAGAGATCTCAATTCTATGTCTCTACATGATCTCCAGTGCAATCTCATTGCATATGAGATGAGGATAAAGTCAGCTGAAAGCTCTACATCAATGAAGGTATCAAAGGAGGCAGCTTTCAAAGCTATGAAACACTTGAAGATAAAAGAAGAGGAAGAATCATCCAGTAAGGATGATGATGATGATGAAGAAGAAAATGAAGGTAAAGTGTTGGCATACTTCACAAGGAAGTTCAAGAAGGGGTCTAAGAAGGGCAAAAGGACAGTTGTCCTTGAAATGTTATCGTTGTAGGCAGACTGGACACTTTGCTTCTCAGTGCAAAGTGAAACTTGATGATGAAGATGAGGATGGTGATGATGAGCAGAATTCAAGATGGAAAAGATCATCATTCAAATCAAAGAAGTCCAGTAAGAAGATTGTCAACCCACAGAGGAAGAAGAAAGACTTATTCAAGAGTTATGTGAGTCAGAGAAAAGATGTTGATAAGGAGGAAGATGAAGAATCATCAGATGAGTAGGCCTTTATGGCATCAGCTCAAGGTGGTAGTTCAACCTCTGAAGAGGAAGAGGAGGTTGATGAAGAAGAACCAGATCTTGAAGCTGAGTTGGAAGCAGTTTCAAAGGAGATAATCAGAAGGGGCAAAACCATGAAAAGGTTAGAGGCTCACATAAAACAAGTTGAAGCAAAGTCTGAGGAAGCTAAAAGTCAAAAGGATGAAATAAGGGCCGAACATATTGACTTGAAAAGAAGATTTGAAGAACAGATCAAAATATATGAAGACCTTACAATAAAGCTTGGCATAAGGACTTCAAAAATTAAAGGAATGGAGAAAGAGTTGCTGAGACTTTAGCAACAACTCAAAAGGAGTGAAGAGAACATGTAGAAGCTTGAAATGATAGGAGAAAAAAGTTCTGCAAGAGAAAAGAAGAATGAAGAGAAAGTGCAGCAATCTGAGGCTGTATTGCCTAAAGATAATAAGAATATGCCACAAAAGTTGAAAGAGAAGGTTGTGACTCAGGAGAAGATAGCTGAGAATAAAGAGGATTTGAAGAAGCAACCTAAGGTGGCAAACAAGAAGGAAGAAAAGAAAGTCAGCCAACAGAGGGCTACGACTAAACAAAAGAAGGAGAAGAAGGTGACTAAAATGAAAGTCACACAAGCAAAGAAGCCAGCTACTTTGCCTACACAGCAAGTGATGAACAGAAGAAGACAAGCTATGATCAGACCTAAGAAGAGGTAGTTTCAAGGTCATTGCCTTTATTGTAGAGTTTGGGGTCATAAGGCGAGTAACTGCTGATGGAGAAGGCCAGTATATGTTTCCAACTTGAGAAGATACGACACTATATACAGGGGGAGACAATACAAAACTCAGAGGAGAACACCTGTCGTGAGTTATTGCACATACTGTAAAAGGCAAGGACACACTGACAAGGATTGTTGGTGGAAGCCCAAACCAGTAGTTTCAAAGAACAAGTTTGCTATATTGGCAGACTTGGAACAGTGTGAAAGGTGTGGGCAGGATAGCCATAATGGCAAGAGATGCATGACACTTCTCCCTAAGCAAGAGAAAGCACTTAATGGCATAGTGAAAACAAGCAATGCAGTCAAAGCTGAGAAAAAGGAGAAAGCTATCTTTTAGCTAGTTCAAAAGAAGGAACATAAAGCTAAAAGGGAGGTGGCTAATATAGTTGAAATTGCACTAAAGGCTGATTACAAGGATAAGCAGTGTATCCTTGATAGTAGAGGATGTACTTCGCACATGATGGGAGACAAAAGTAAATTATCAAAGCTAAACAAATCAAGAGAAGGCAGAGTCAAGTTTGGCAACGATGATTCACTCAACATCAGTGGTTAGAGGTCAGTGAATATTGGAAAAGGAAAGTTGAAAGATGTTTTGCACGTTAAAGGACTCAGATATAATCTAGCATCTGTCAGCCAACTATGCAACGACGACCACAAAGTGATATTCACAAAAATAGGTTGCCAAGTAAAGAGTAAAGAAGGCAAGACTGTTGCAGCCAGGAAGTGAACAGCCAGAAATTTGAACGTGATTGATGAGGACAAGACAAACAGCTGTCTACTCACCAAAGAAAAAGAAAATCAACTCTGGCATAGGAGGCTGGGACACTTAACACAGAAGAACATGAGGAAGCTGACCACTACTCATACAATCAGAGACATTCCCGACCTCAGGAGAGAGAGAGAGAGTATGTTTGCTCAGCATGCTTTAAAGGAAAACATGTCAGAAAGCAGTATAAGACCAAAGAGTTCAGTTCTGAAGCAGTGCTTGACATTGTGCATATTGATTTGTGTGGACCGATAAAGACAAAAGGGTTGAATGGTGAGAGGTACTTCATCTTATTTGTTGATGATTATTCGAGAAGGACCTGTATCATGCACCTCAAACACAAGTTAGAAGTTCTGAATTGCTTCAAGAGATACAGAAGATTGGCTGAAAATGAGAGTGGAAGGAAGATCGAAGTATTGAAGTCAGATCAAGGCACTGAATTTACAAATAAAGCTTTTGAAGATTACCTTGAGAAGCATGGTATTTACCATTAGATGGCAGTAGCAAGAACACCTCAACAGAACGGGGTGGTAAAAAGGAAAAATAGAGATGTGGTTGAAATGGCAAGAACTCTACTACTGGAATCCAAGCTTCACACAAGATTTTGAACAGAAGCAACATTTACAGCCGTAAATCTATAGAATAAAGTCTTACTAAGGCCCAATACTGATAAGACTCCATATGAGCTATGAAGTGGGAAAAAGACAACAGCTAAGTATCTTAGAATCTTTAGCAGCCCATGTTTTGTGAAGAATAAGGAGCAAAACTTGGGAAAATTCAATGCTAGGTCTGATGAAGGCATCTTTGTGGGATACTCAGCAAAGACAAAAGGTTATAGAGTTTTCCTACATAAGCTGGGAAAAGTGATCACGTCCAGTGATGTGAGAATAGATAAGAACTGAAAAATAATGCAGAATGGAGAAGTTAGGGACAATGAAGAAGATGACTTCAATGTAGATGAAGAATTGGACCAACCTGAAGAAAAGGGACAAGAAGTAAGTTCAGACTCAGAGAAGAGTGAGTCTGAAGATGAAGAAAGAAATCCTTTTGCAACTAAGATTGTGCAAGAAAGAAAGCCAAAGAAAACGTGGACCAGTGCTCATCAAGGAAATCAGAACATAGGTGACCCATCAGTAAGAGTTACAACAAGAAGAAGAATTGTGGGAGCTACTGCTTTACTCTCACAAGTTGAACCTAAATCTGTTAAGGAGGCTACACAAGACAAAGCTTGGGTCAAAGCTATCAATGAGGAGCTGGATCAAATCGAGAAGAATGATACATGGGAGCTGGTTCCAAGACCCACTAATAAGAATGTCATAGGAACAAAATGGGTGTTTAGGAATAAACACAATAAAGATGGCAAGGTGGTGAGGAACAAGGCCAGGCTGGTTTGCAAAGGCTACACTCAGATAGAAGGAGTAGATGTTGATGAAACTTTTGCACCAGTGGCAAGGTTAGAAACTATTAGAATGTTCCTAGCTTTGGCAGCACATAAGAGGTATAAAGTTTATTAGATGGATGTGAAATCAGCCTTTCTGAATGGGCTCCTGAAAAAAGAAGTGTATATAGAACAACCTGATGGAGTACAAATCAGTGAGGATGAGACATACGTGTGCAAGCTGAAGAAAGCCTTGTATGGCCTTAAACAAGCCCCGAGAGGATGGTATAGCAGGCTGGATGCGTATTTGAGAAGGTTGAACTTCAAAAGAGGAACAGTTGATAATAACCTATATGTGTTCAACTCAGAGAAAGGCCAGCTAATAACCATAGTATATGTAGATGACATCTCTTTGGAGGGTATCACTCTGAGCTATGCTAAGATTTTGCACAGAAGATGAGTGAGGAATTTGAGATGTCATTGATTGGAGAAATGACGTATTTTCTTGGATTATAGATAAAGCAGTTTGAAGAAGGTATCTTTATTTCTCAGACGAAATATGCCAAAGAGATGCTGAAAAGGTTTGGCATGGAGGATAGTAGACCTGTCAGTACCCCTATGACAGTGGGCTGCAAGTTAACAAAAGATCAGAAGGGAAGGAGTACAAGCCCTACAGAGTACAGGAAGATGATAGGGAGCCTTCTGTACCTTACAGCATCAAGGCCTGATCTTATGCAAGTTGTGTGCGCTACCAGCAGATTCCAAGCTGATCCTAAGGAGTCTCATGTGTTGGCAGTGAAAAGAAACCTAAGGTACCTTAATGGAACACTGGAAATGGGTTTATGGTATGCAGCCATGGATTCTATTAAACTACAAGCATACATTGATGCAAACTGGGCAGGAAGTATAGATGATAGAAAATCAACCAGCGGCTGCAGCTTCTATTTGGGTTTAAAGTGTGTTGCATGGTTAAGTAGAAAGCAAAACAATGTTGCTTTGAGCACAGTTAAGGCTGAGTATATGGCTGCTTATGCAACATATACACAAGTGATATGGATGCTAAGACAATTGGCAGACTTGGGTGTTGAAGTGAAGTTACCAGTGAGTGTACTTTGTGACAATCAAAGTGCTATTGATCTCAGCAAGAATCCAGTTCAACATTTGAGGAGCAAGCATATTGACATCCGGTATCATTTCATCAAAGATCAAACGGAATAGGGTACAATTCAGTTGGAGTATGTTGGCACTAAAGATCAAATTTCAAATATTCTAACTAAACTTCTGTCCACAGAGCTGTTTGAAAAGCACAGATTGAGTCTATCTGTGCAAATGCCTCATCAAGCTTGAAGTTCAGGCGAATCCTTCATCTCCACTTTGCGAGTTTTTCAGATTTGTAATTGGTTGGCAAAGGGGGAGAGAAGCAACAGTGCAGGGGGAGATGTTAAGAAAGGGGGAGTGCATATTTAGGGGGAATTGAATTGCTGCACAATGGCTTTTTTTTTTTGGTATGCGTGTTGCCAACAATTACAAAGGGGGAGATTGTTGTTCTCACAGCCTTATATAGGTTATAATTGTTGTCAACTAGATTTAAGTGTGTAAGTAATTTGAAGCCATATGAAGGGGCAAGAGAGTAATTTGAAGCTACATGGCAAGAGAGTAATTTGAAATTACATGGAGGGGTAAGGAAGTCAAATCACACAGTAACCCTACACCATCGGTAGAAAAGAGAGAAGATCGAAACGGCTGGTGAAGGGGGGCCGACGGCAGAACAATACGGAAGAGAGAGAGAACCATTGGCAAAAATAGACCCGTCAGCAAAAATAGAGAAAAGAGGAGACGGCTGAAAGGGGCTGGATGACTAGACGGCAGACCAGAAGAGCGAAACAGCAAAATCCTATTTGGGCAACCAAGTGAGCCGACGGTAAAACAAGGGAAGGAGAGAAAATCTGACACGGCCAAAGAGGAGAGTGGATGGTAAAGGAACAACATACCATCGACACACCAGTGGTCGGCAAGGAGACAACACGACCAAAGAATAATGACCGGCAGAAAGGAGAGAAAAATCTGACAACTTAAAGAAGAGAGAGAGATTGTCGGCAGAATAGAGGAAATCCGGCTGGATGGCAGAACAGAGAGATCTGGCTGAACGGTGAGAGAGATCCAACTGGATAGTGAGAAAGATCCGGCTAGACGGGAAAGGAGAGAAAACCTAGGAACGGCCGAAGAAGGGTGGACGAGAAAAATAGACAACCGGCTGAAAGAGAGAAAACCCGGAACGGCCAAATAGATTGGACGGCGAAGGAGAGAAAACCCGTAACGGCCAAATAAAGTGACCGGCTGAAAGAGAGAAAACAACATACGACCAAAGAAGAGTGACGGCAGAACAAGGGCTGGACGGCAGGACGAAGAAAAGCAGACCACCAACAGAAAGGGGGGAAATCTGTGACGGCCAAGTGGGTAAACGGAAAAGAGACGATACAGCCAAAATCAGATTGAGGTTGGACGGTAGAACAGGGGTTGTAGAAGAGAAAAATAAAAAATGGCCAGAACGAAGGTGTGAAACGGACAAGGGCAAACCAGAAACGTATATGAGGCATGAGACCAGCAAAGCGGGTAAACCAAAGACGTGCGTGAGATGTGAAATGCCAAACCAGAAACGTGAGGCAGGCCTTGAGATCAGGAGACGGGTGAAGCCGTGAGACGGTGAAAGCAGGAGTTGTGTGAGATAACGTAGAGAAGGAATTCGGCGAAGCATCAGAAAGAACTCAACGTATTTCCAGATTTTTTCAAGAGAGGTTAGAATGCGTTGCGGTGAACTTCTAAGCAGCAGTGGAGCAGCCTTTCAATTCAACAGAGGCAAGACACGCTAGAAGAAGGTTAAACACAGTAAGTGACACTCTTTGTATTATACTTGCTTAGTAATTGCAATAGTGAAGGAGCAAAGGATTAAGACATCCATTGTAACTAGAATTCTCAAGTATAGTGGATAGTCTCAGTAAGGGAGAGTCCCTACCATCGTGGATGTACATCACGTTGACGGAACCACGTAAATCTCGTGTGTCCTTAATTTGCTTTACGTTCTGTGTTTTGAATTGAATTGTGAACGCAACTAAAGTATCAACCAACCCATAACCTAACAATGACCTAAACAAGAACATCCGAATTATCTATTAGGCAAGGTGTCTGAAAGGTGACTTTGGGGACTATTGTGATTAGTAGGTAGCAATAGATCTACCTTTGTCGAATCTAAAAAAGAGTTCATTTTTAAGAAGAGGTTGAAGTTGTTCACATATCTACGAATTGTGGTGATACTGATTCACCCCCCCTCTCAGTATCACAAACTAATAGATCCTAGGGTGAAGTCGGGAAGTTCAGCATTTAAATTTCCAGCTTTAGATTAGCTAGATTTCTTTGTTCTCCTTATTGGGGCTAACTCATCATCATCATCACTGTCTACTTCTTTTCTCTTTGGGCAGTCCACTGCAAAGTGCCCAATGCCTCCACAACTAAAGCACTTCAAGGGTAATTTTCCCTTGTATTTCCCTTTTCCTTTCCTCATATTTGTGGTGATGTATGTCATGACTTTATCAAATTTAGTATCACTATCTTCTTCAAAGCTACTATTAGATTTTTCTTCTTGTTTTTAATATTTAATTTCTTCATTGCCTTAAAGGCTAATTCCTTCTTTACCTTAGACTTCTTTTCTTTCTTCATTAAGGCTATTCTCATTTCATAAGCCACTAATATGCTGTGTAAATCATCCAGGGACAGCCTACCCAAATCTCTATACTTTATAGAAGAAACTTTGGCATTGAAAGCTTTTGGTAAGATTTTAAGTATCTTCTTTACCACAGTAGCATCGTTGATCTCCTCTTTATAGCCTCTAATGTACCATACAATTTCATTTACTCTTATAAAGAAGGCATCCACTGATTCATCATTCAACATCTTTATATCTTCAAATTTGCTCCTCCAAATTTATAGCTTGGCTTCCTTCACAACCTTGTCTCCTTCATAAATATTTGTCAATTTGTCCCAAAATTGTTTGGCCGTATTGCACCTCATCACTTTGGTGAATTCTTTGTTTGATAAAGAGACATATAAGGCATTTCTTACCTTTTCATCACACTCTAAATTCTTTTTATTAGTAGACATCATAGCAACACCTTTAACAACAGGGTTGAAGCCATTAATAATAAATTCAAACACATTCAAACCAAGTGACATCAGATATAGGACCATTCTATTCTTCCATAACTAATAATTTTGTCCATTAAAAGTGGGAATGCCCTTGCTATTAACATTGTTCATGTTCTCTATGATATTAACCAGTAGTAGATGTAAAGATTCACAGTAGCAACAAAACTATTTTAGATCAAAGCAAATAGAATGGATCAATAAAAGAATCAAGCTTTGATACCACTTGATAAGGACCTTTTTAGGTCTCACACTGAAAGGGGGAGGGGGTAAATCAATATGATATGCTTACTTTTTACAAATTTGTCTAGATTAAACCTATGTGACTTGTTAAAGCTGATGATCCAATTTTTATCTTGCTTCTTTATATAAGAGTAGCCGTATGGATATCAAGCAAGCACAGACACCTGAAAATACACAGAATTTTTACGTTGTTCACCCACAATGTGTGAGCTACGTCTACAGTGTGATAAGATCAGTCCTAGATCACACAATCTACTCTTGTTATTAAAGGATACAGCTAATGTTGTGAAAGGATCATTTCTTAACCACTTGTGGAAGGATCACTCCTTAACTACTTACAATGATCTCTCGATCAATAGAAAAGTTGATCTCCTGATCACTTAAAGGCTTGATCTTCGATCATTAAAAGAGTTAATCTCCCAATCACTCGAAGGATTGATTTCTCGATTATTCCAAAGGTCTCCCACCCTTTTTGAAGAAGTACATAAACAGTTTATGACAAAACTTTTCTAAGAAAGATCACTCAATGTGCACAAGCTGCTATTATAGAAAATGGATCTTCTCCTTCCTCACTGTCGGTTTCTCTCCTTAAGCTTTATTGGTCTCTCCTTTGTAGGTTCTCTCATTTACAAGTTCTCTCCACTATAGGTTATCTCCATTGCAAGTTATCTTCGCTACAGGTTATCTACACTGCAGGTTATCTTTGTTGCAGGTTCTCTCCTTTGCAAGTTATCTCTATTGTAGGTTCTTTCCATTGCAAGTTCTCTCTTCTATAGGTTCTCTCCTCTTCAAGTTATCTCTACTGCAGATTCTCACCTCTCCAAGTTATTATCTTTGTTGCAAGTGCTACCTCCTTCTGCCTTGGTAGGTTTTCTCCTTTGTTACCGGTATTACCTCTTTCTACCTTGATAGGTTCTCAAATCAACTACCGGTACTACCTCCTTCTACCTTGGTAGGTTTTCTCCTTTGCTGTCGGTGCTACCTCCTTCTGCCTTGGCAAGTTCTCTCCTCAGTTGCTAATGTTGCCTCCGTTTGTCTTGGCAGGCTTTCTCCACTGCTATCGATGCTGCCTCTTTTTGCCTTGGTAGATTCTCTCTTCTGCTGTCGGTGTGTCTCCTTCTACCTTGGCAGGTTCTCTCCTCAGCTATAAATGCTACCTCTTTCTAGCTTGGCAAGTTTTCTCCTCTGCCGCCAGTGCTGCCTTCTTTTGCCTTGGTAGGTTCTCTTTTCTGCAAGTTCTCTTCTTTGTTGGTTACTAATTTTGCTGCTGTAAGCTCCTTCTTTCTTTAGCTGCTCCTTCTTCTTCCTCTTGTTACTGCTGCTACCTCCTCCTTATTGCCGCTGTTGCCTTTTCCTTGTTGTAGTTGCTATATTCTCCTTATTGTAGTTGCCACCTTTTCCTTGCTGTAGTTGCCATTGTCTCTCCTCAATAGGTTCTCTCCTTTTTTTCTACTGCTGGAGGTTGTCTCTCCTTCTTACTGCCACTACTGCCTTCTCCTTACTGCAGTTGCTACCTTCTCCTTACTACAGTTGCTGCTGTCTTTCCTTAGCAAGTTCTTTCCTTTTCTTTTGTTGCTAGAGGCTATCTCTCCCTCTTACTGCTGCTGCTGTCATCTCTTTACTATAGTTTTTACTTTTTCCTTACTGTAATTGTTGTTGTCTCTCCTCAGTAAGTTCTGTCTTTAATTTTTTGCAGAACACACTACCTCTTGACAGCACGCCCTTCTTTTTCTTTTCCCTTAAATAGCACACCCTTTTTTTCTGCATAACATGCCCTTTTTTTTCTGCAGCATGCCTTCTTTTATTCTGCAACACGCCTTCTCTTATTTTATAGCACACCTTTTCTTTTCTTCTTCTACTATTGCCCTTTTTTTTTGGTCTGCAAAACACACCTTCTTTCTCTGTCGTTGCTCTCTTTTTTTGGTGGCTGCTCTTTGCCATTTTGTTCCTTTTCTCTATTACGTTTCTACAGCACACACCTCTTTTGACAGTTGCATGAATATATTTATAAGCCTTGAGTTTAGGGTTACCTTATAATCAACAGTTAGCATTGATTCCCAAAGGTTACCTTACAATCAACGATCAGCATTGATTTCCAAGGGTTACCCTACAATCAACGGTTAGTATTGATCCTCAAAGGTTGCCCTACAATTAACAGTCAGCATTAATCCCTAAAATTTAAGGTCAATAGTCAAGGGTCAACGGTCAGCATTAACTCCTAAAATTTATAGTCAACAGTCAACATTAACTCATTAACTTTAAGGTTAACCTGCCACCTGTTGAGCCCATCTTTGATGGCTAATGTTAGATTTATTGTCAATAACATCTCACATAATTGTTCATGTTGATTTGATGTTTTGAATGCCATTGAAATGTAAAGAAGTTGGTGGTTAAAACCATTAATGGTAGGTCAACTCTGAAGTTAATGTGTCAATATTAACCGTTGACTCTAAATTTTAGGGGTTAATGCTGACTGTGACGCTTGACCATTGACCCTAAATTTTAGGAGGTCAATGTTGACCATTGACCTTAAATTTTATGAATTAAATCTCGCCATTGATTGTAGAGCAACCTTTAGGAATCAATGCTAACAGTTGATGAGTGTGCAACCTTAATCTCAAAGCTTTACAAATATCTTCATACATCTTACAAGACCGATGTGTAGGCTACAAAAAAATTAAGAGAACAGTAAAGGCTACAAAGAGAGAACAACAGTAATGGCTATAATAAGAGAACGACGTATGGGCTACAGAAAAATTTAGAGAATGGCAAGGGCTGTAAAGAAAGAATGGTAGCAAAGGCTACAAAGAAAGAACGACAACAAGGGCTACAAAGAGAGAATGGTATGTGTGCTATAAAAAAATTGAAAGAGAATGGCAAACCTAAAGGCAAAAAAAGGTGAACGACAAAGAGAGAGGCAGCCACCAAAAAGAGGGTAATCGGCCAAAGAGAGGTGCAGCTAGCCAAAGGAGTTGCAACACCAAGGAGAGGTGTAACTGGCCAAGAGAGGTGCAGCACCAAGGAAAGGTGCTGCCAGCCAAACAAGGTGCAGTAGTTGGCAACCTTACCAAAAGGAAAACAAGGTGTAGCAGTTGGCAACCACACCAAAGAGAGGAGAAGAACATGCAGCAACCACACCAAACTAGAAAAAGACATGCAGCAACCACACCAAATTAAAGAAGAATGTGCAGCAGCCATACTAAACCAAAAAAGAACATGCAACAACCACACCAAACTAAAGAAGAATGTGTAACAGCCACACCAAGGAGAGAAAAACAAGTAACAGCCACACCAAG